>SJYU01005234.1:121365-132611 GCA_006410795.1 Tragelaphus strepsiceros | reverse complement strand
ATTGTGCGGTAGTTTGAGCACTCTTTGGCATTGCCTTTCTTTGGGATTGGGATGAAAACTGACCTTTTCCAATCTTGTGGCCACTGCTGAGTTTTCCAAATTTGCTGGCATATTGAGTGTACCACTTTCACAGCATCATCTTTGAGGATTTGGAATAGCTCCACTGGAATTCCATCACCTCCACTAGCTTTGTTTGTAGTGATGCTTTCTAAGGCCCACTTGACTTCACATTCCAGGATGTCTGGCTCTAGGTCAGTGATCACACCATCATGATTATCTGGGTCGTGAAGCTCTTTTTTGTACAGTTCTTCTGTGTATTCTTGCCACCTCTTCTTAAATCTTCTGCTTCCGTTAGGTCCATACCATTTCTGTCCTTTATCGAGCTCATCTTTGCATGAAATGTTCCTTTGGTATCTCTGATTTTCTTGAATAGATCCTTAGTCAGTTTAGCTCTAAGCATGTGGCCAACACTGACTTCCTGGATTTGATACTTGGACTTCAATAAAGTAAGAATTTGACTTCAGGGAAAGCTTGACAAGATATATATGGAAAGTCTGTATTATTTTTGCAACATTTTTCTAAGTCTAAAATTAATTTAAAATACTTAGTTACCAAAAAATAGGATGACATTGGGTTCATGTCCCACCCTCCACTATAAGCCACACCATTTTCAGGAAATGGAATGCCCATTCAAAGCCTCAGTTTCCTCATTCAGAACCAGAACTCACCATTTTATTTAAAAAATAAGAATTAAAATATATATTGGTATATGAAGCAAAACCCTGGAGGAATGTACACTGTCCTTGTCCCCTGTCCTCAGCCTTGGGGGCTTGAAAGGATAATTGGTAGGGCTACTAGCTGTGATCTTCTCTGGGGATAGGTTTATAAATAGACTGATTTCCATCTGTATATTAGTTAGTTCTCCATATGCTCTAATTTTAAAATAACCCACTTTTTATCAATTTTTCAATCAAAAAGATAAAAATATGTTAAAAAAATGATATGAATAACATACAATCACTGCTGTGTGACCACATCTGCCTGTGCTGTTGGCTCCACCTTGGAACATGCCACCTGCATTGCCCTAACACCCAGTCTCTGCCCTATCCAGCCTCTCACCACAGCAGAGCAACTGACTGCACACCGTGGGTTCCCTCGGGGTCACCCTTACCACCCCCAAACAAAGGCTTGCCCTCCAGTTCCCTGTGACCCTTTCCATGTTCAGGGTGATCCCACCACCACCTGCCCTCACTGTCCTATCCCACTTTCCTGCTCTGCACTTCTCCTCAGCATGGCGTAGCTTTCATACTCAACTTCTCCTGCATGGGACTATGAATCTCATGAAGGCAGGACTCCTCCAGGTTCAGGAAGGAGGTGACTTGCCAGGGTCCTAGGCCAGCTTCTCTCCACCTGTGGACATTCAGAGCCATCCTGTGCAATTCAGGATGCTGAGCAGCATTCCTGGCCTCCACTAGATACTAAAAGCAATCCTTTCCCTACCTCCCATCTCAGGCTTTATTACCACAAAAATCTCAGTGTCCCTGGGGCAGGGGCTGAGAAGTCCTGTCCTAGACTGAAAGGGACCCCAGAGAAGGGAGCTGGAGCCTGAGACACATCCTAACTCAGCCACCCCACAAGGAACACCCCTGAAAACATGGCTTCAGTAGGAAGCCCTCACCATACCAGCCCTTGCTCACATGAAGAGTGAGTCCTGAAAGTTCAGAGTTTAATTCCTGGCAAGCTGTACTCCTGGTGATGGATAAGGACCCCTGGGAAAAGCCCCAGGTGCACTTTCTGTACCAGTGACTTCATCACACACTGTCCCTGTCCCCTGTCCTCACCTTTGGGGGCTTGAAAGGATAATCGGTAGGGAAGTGGATGGTCAGGAAGAAAACGCCTCCTTGGTAAGGACTGTCATTCTGGAGGATGAGACACCGAAAGCAGATTAGTACATGTGCAAGAGGCACAACAGGCAAAGCAAGGGCTGCGCTCAGCAGGTGCTACCTACCGGGCCCATGATGGTGGCTTGCCAGTGGAACACTACAAGACAAAAAAGAGACAGGAAGGTGAGCCTCTCCAGCAAACACATCTCTCCACCAAAGAGGAGCTGCTCTGTTCAGAGGGCGCTGTTCATACACAAGCCTGCCCTCACTTCTGACATCAAACACCTCTGAAGAGGATTCTGTAATTTAATTGGACTCCAGACTTATGAAAGATTGTTGTGCTCACAGCTCTGATTTATCACAGTGAAAGGCTGAGGTCAATGCCAGCTGAGGGAAGAGCTCATGAGGAAAGTTCCAGGCAGAGTCCAAATGTAGACCTTCAACTGTCCTCTTCCCTGGAGTCCTGGCATTGATGTGTGAAAACACACGGAATACTGCCTATAGGGATGCTCACTCCTGGCTCAGCGTCCAGAGTTTCTATTGGAACTCCATCAGGTTAGCATGATGGATTAAAGGACTATTCACATGGCTGATCTATGTCTCCAGTTCCTCTGGCAATGATCCAAAACCTCCATCTTAAACCAGCTGGCTGGTCTGTCTAGTGTGGCCTGCCCCCACCTAACTCACATTGCTGGTTTGGGTCAAGGCCTTCAGCTAAACAGACAGTCCTATCAGGCAGGGTAGTTTAGACATCGCCGTCCTGAGGCTAGGGACAAAGGCCAGATCTTTTAAGGACAAAATAAAATTCTTTACTATCCAGGGGCCAGTAAACTACAATTTAATCTTCTCTCTGCACAGAATTAAGCCTTAGGTAGGCTTTAGCCACTTTCCATGTGACTTTTATAAACCTCTCTTCTCCTTAGTTCTTCACTATTTACTCTGAAGCCTTCTCTAAAGGGTCTCTTCCAGGAGTCAGTCACTGCCTGTGGCCCTGGGGCTTCAGTGGCTATTTCCCACCTGTGTCCTCTCACACATCCCCAGGACTAGGTGAAAAGCCAAGAGCAACCCCTCGTGTTCTTCCCTCCCAGGTTCCCACCAACCTGGTGGTCAGGCCACGTCCCTCCTTAGAGCGTTATAGCTTTCTCCTGCTGTCATGCCTGCTGCCCTCTCTGGAGTCAGGCTACTTTTACTGCTGTACACATCCCTAGAAAAGCTCCTGTACACTCAGCAAGACTGGCCTACAGCAGGCGAACAACTCAGTTCCAAAGCTCCCAGGACACTGTACAGTCTTTGTGGAAAGTACCTATATACCCACCTGGGGGGTGTGCTGAGAACATCTGAGAGATCTGTTATTCTCTAGGGAATTCTGTCTCATGGATCCATCATGGGTGTGAAATCAGCCCCAATTTTCAGACCTGGTCCTGTACTGTGTTTCCTGCCATCTATTCAAATATCTCACAGACTCTGTCCTTGCCAGAAATTGCCAAAGCATGAGGAGGGGAAGGAACTGAAGGGACAAGAGAAGAGGTTTCCCAAGCCCCTACAGGTATCCAAAGATAGTCACAGCAGCCCTTGCCCTTTTTCAAATGTTTCAAGAAATGCTACTGATGGGAACACTTTTATCTACAATGAGGCTGCCTAAGCTAATAAAATGTCACTTCTTTGTCTTTTGACTGCTTTTATTCCAACTCATACTAATCATTAGCTGGTAGATATATATTTTCCTAATCATAGTATAGGATGGAATTCCTTATTAAATAAATGTTTTTTTGATAATTAATATACAGAGAAGGGGAGGAGTAGATAATATGAGTTGTTCCTTCTGGCAAATAGGTGACCCTTTGGTCCCATTCACTTTAACCTCTGAAGTCTGCTGAGGGGCTGAGCAGAATCCAAAGGTACAGTCAAAACAGAAGGCTCCAAAAGAGATAGGAAGAGAAAGGAAATTGCAGAGGGATGCCGGAAAGGGGCTGTTAACTCACAGGGCAGGCATGAAATGGCCCCAAAAGGTTAGCTAGTTTCCAAGACTGTGCAAACCTCATCAAAACTCAGGCACTGAGTATGGAGAGTGGCTAGACTCTCGGATAAAGATGGCTGCTTCCCAGTACAGGGCTGCAGTGAAGGGTGAGAACGTGCGGTGCAGAGGAACACCAGGGGGTACCTTCAGACAGCGGAAGCTGAATCATTACCAGTTCAAGCTTCTCAGTAACCCCAGTTTACATTATTTTAAGCAAGAGGTAAGAGGGGGAAAATATGTTACTGAAACCTATGACACTTGGAAGGACAGCACGGATTAAGTAACAAGCCGGTGAAGCTACACTTGTTTACTAACTCTGCATATGCAATGGGAATCATTTCTGTTCTGCTCTAAAGAATTATTTAAACTCTCACATAAAGCTCTTGGAATCCTTCATTTTCAGTAGCTGTCTGCCTACTTTCAGTTCCTCTAAGCATCAGCCCACAGAACATGCAGGAACACACACATATGACTTCTTCCTCACATATGACTACTTCCTCTTTTTTTTTCCATCTCTGTGAAATTCTTCTTTCTTGCATTTTAACACAGTAAAAGTTAAAAAAAAAAAATGTAGCATATGGCTTCCCTCTGCCTGCATACGAGAGACCCAGGTTCGATCCGTGGTTCGGGAAGATCCCCTGGAGAAGGGAATGGCTACCCACTCCAGTATTCTTGCCTGGAGGATTCCATGGGGTTGCAAAGAGTTGGACACAAAAATGAAGCATAAAATATGTCATTTAAGCCATTTTTAGTGTCACGTCAGTGGCATTAAGTGCATTCACAATGCAGTACAACCACCAACATTATCCATTTCTGAAACTTTTCCAGCACTCCAAACAGAAATTCTGTACCATGAAATATTTTCCCATTTCTGCCTCCTCTCAGTGTCTATAAACCTCTCTACTCTACTTTGTCTCTATATCTGCCTTGTCTAGCTAGATAGTTCATATAAATGGAACCATATAATATCTGTCCTTTTGTTTCTGGCTTATTTTATATGGCATATTTTCAAGATTCATCCATGTTATTGCATGTGTCATAACTTTATCAATTTTTTATTGCTAAATAATATACTATTGTGTATATATGTACACACACACATATATACCACTTTGCTTATTCATTAATTTGTTAATGGGCATGTAATGGGGGATTGTTAATGGAGGATTATAAACAATGTGCAATGAACACTGATATGTGAGTTCTGTTTGAGTACCTGTTTTTAATTCTTTGGTGTCCTTGAAGGGCACCACCCCCCTTTTTACACAGTCTCTCCCTCTCCAGCCTACTTTTCCTTCAGATGCAGCTATTAGAGCTTCACCGTAAAGGATGAGCATCCCAGAGCCTAAGATGCTCAGAAAGTAGAGGTAAAGTAGGATAGCAGAGTAGATTTGGGATATCCAAGTGTTGGGTGGCATGGCCTATGGCCAGTTGGCTACAGAGGGCGGCAGAGGGCTGCCCACTGCAGCTCCTTCAGTCTCCCCCTGGGAGCAGAAGTGGGAGAAAAGAACTATCCCTTCCCTTCACAGAGGCAAGGAGCTAGCTCCACTCCCCACCCTTCACCAACCCTCCAGTTCTACCCCCAAGTGCAACAGCAACAGGTCTTCCATGATTAGCTTCATGACCATTTTTCCAACAATGCCCCAAGTTTTAGTTGGCTTTCCAGATGGCTTTCTTGTGCCCCAATGGAGGGAGATGGTGATTTCCAGCAACATCTTGACCAGCCGGGCTATGAAGTCAAGGTATCTAATGAAAAAGCTTCTCACAAGTAAAGGAAGAGAAAGCAACAGTAACAACTACAGGTTTTCTTAAAACAAAAAACTGAGGGACGGATAAATTTGGGGGTCTTAATTGCAAGGCTCATGGGATCTGGAGCCCTGAACAGTACTTACAATCATCTCCCACAGGTCCTGCGGAGCACTGGGCAGGGGGGTCCCTCTGCAAGTCAGTTAACTCCTGGAACACAAAATAGTGGGCTCAGAGCCAGGGTGTAAACTGGGGATACTGCTCTACACCCCACACGTTTTAGCCAGAAGTGCATTCTCCTAGTGGGAGGGGGCTTCCAGACTTCAGGAGGCGGATGAGCCTGGCTAATGAAAATAAGTGATCTGCAATACCCTTGAAAACAAGGGTCTGCTCATGTCTGTGAAGATATGTGTGAAAAATGTATTACCATTTCCAATTAATAAGCTAGAAAATTGAGAGGTAAAGAGGTTAAGTTACTTACCCAAGGTCACAGAGCTGAAAGGGGGCAGGCCCCAACACCACTCAGGTGGAGAAGGGCAGGGGCTGGGCTTTAGCTCTGAGCTTCTGAATGGAAGCACTTAGCCCAAAGGAAGTGCCTAGTCAAGGACAGGCCTCCTGTATTTCAATCTCTCTGCCCACTACTGCCCTACTCACCACTGGTTGTATGGGAGTCCTAAGGCTCCAAGTGGGAGATGAAGGACTTGTGAGCCAGTCTAGCACAGCTATACTATGTACCAATGGGGGGAAACAGGAATCATATTATAACTAGATTCCCTAAATGGGATACAACTTGTGGACACAATCCCCAAAAGTCATCCTAGCCCAGCAAGAGCCTCAAGGTCTAAGATTTGGGGCAGTGACTTAAAAACTGTAGTTTGTATGAACTAGGATGTTTCCTAATACTCCTCACTCTCCCTAGGTTCCAGATCTGGGTAAACTTCTTGTGGTCTCCAGAGGGGTTCCAAAGAGAAGGAATGAGGCACAAGTAATGGTCCATCAGGTTGCAGGGAAACTCCTCAGAGGATGGCAAATCCCAGGGTCTAGGGCATTATGTATGAAGTTTAAACCTGGCTGATCACATTCCTCCTTACCTGAACAATGCTTGAAACTGAGCTCATCCACAAAGAACCTCCTGATCCCACCTTGTAATCTCTGGGCATGCTGATAATTCTAATAATGCCTGCCCCTCTGGCCATTCTGTACTTACCCCACCTACACACAAATACAATTGGCCACGGTGGGAATACTTATATTACAGAAGCCAGCAAGTACCACAAGTCAGGGCCAAGTGTTATCCCAGAGGGTGGTTGGTTTTTAAACACCTACTAATATACCACTGGTCAGTTCTTAGCTGCTATTGCTGCTCAGTCGCTTCAGTCGTGTCCGACTCTGTGCAACCCCAGAGATGGCAGCCCACCAGGCTCCCCCGTCCCTGGGATTCTCCAGGCAAGAACACTGGAGTGAGTTGCCATTTCCTTCTCCAAGGCATGAAAGTGAAAAGTGAAAGTGAAGTCGCTCAGTTGTGTCCGACTCTTTGAGACCCCATGGACTGCAGCCTACCAGACTCCTCCGTCCATGGGATTTTCCAGGCAAGAGTACTGGAATGGGGCGCCATTGCCTTCCTGTCTTAGCTAGTATCTAATGTATCTAAATAGGTTACTCTTGATAAGCACTAAGTACCCAGTGTTACTAGCTGTCACAATAGAAATGAGCTTGGGGAACAACTAATGTCAGGTGAGGGGACCAGAGGACATGCTCAGAAATGCAGCATGCCTACGGAACAGTCCCTTGCCTGCTTACCTCTACTTTGTGCTTCCACACCTCTACAACCACTCTGTAGGGGACTGTTTATACTCTCTGCAATCCTGTATGAATGAATGAGCTCTGTGATGAGGCTAAGGCAAATCTTGGAGAGATCACATGAGTAACTGGGGGCAGGAAAGCTAGCAGAACTGGCCAATTCCCCCCAACTCACCAGGTTTCTCCATACCTCCAGGCATCTACACGGGCTGTTCCCTGTCCCTAGAAGACAAATACCTTGTAAAGGGTGTGATGAATGTTTACTAAGAGTTGATGATTCCTGAAGGCCCAGAAGTGGGTCTCAACTGACAGACACTCCAACTAGCACCAAGGAGTTTCAAATGCTAACTGGCATTTCAAGGAAGAACAGTGATTTGAAAGAAACTAGTCTACCAATATATTGCATTCCTGTGCTTTCCCAACAGAGGCCAGAAGACCCAGGTCTGAATTCCAGCTTTGTCACTGGGAAAACAACTTTGACCTCTTTGGGCCTCAGTATAAATTATCTGTTGAGTTGTAATTACATTTGCTTGCCAGCTGGCCAGCACTAATATTTGGCTATAATTTTGTAATGTTTATAATGTAAACAAATGTACTTGGTAAAAAATCAAGGATGACACTGTATAGAGGATTCAATTATTAGCATTATAATAAGAAGAATGAGGCATACCTAGTACTGGAAGAGTACAGAAGAAACTAATAACACTAATCACACCTTGGGAGAGGAACTGGGTGGCTGGGGACAGGAGTGAATGGGAGAGGTTTCTGTAGACTCTTTTATATCTTTTGAATTTTGAACCATGGGATGGTTCAAATGATAAATGCATAAATATTTCATAAATTGTAAAGGACTAAACACATTAACATTATGTAATACTTATTGTTATAAGTAACACTGATGAAAAGTGAGTCTTGAAAAGGAAAAAGGTTAAAGCAGAGTGGATTATCAGAGGAAAATAGTGAAGCAAACATAGCACACACTCATTTCTTTTACTGTGCTGTACTCAATTCAAGATCTCATTCAGTGCAAGATACAATCTTATAGGCAACTAAGAAAGAAAACACACTGGCAATTAAACTAAGACCAAATGCATTCTTTTCTTTCCATTTTTTAATTGGAGTCTTTTATTCTTGCGTTGTAAGAATTTTTACATATTCTGGATATATATCCCTTTTCAGATATTAATATTTGAGAAATACTTTCGTCCATTCTGTGGGTTGTATTACTGCTACCTTTAAATTTTTTTTTTTTTTAAGTATAGTTGATTTACAGTGCGGTGTTAGTTTCAGGTGTACAGCAAAGTGATTCAGTTTTATAATTTTTTTTTCTTTTTCAGATGCTTTTTCATTATAGGTTATTGCAAGATATTGAATATAGTTCCCTGGGTTATACAAGGTCCTTGTGTATTTTATACTGTGTATCTGTTAAACCCAAACTCCTAACTTATCACCCCCTCTTCCCCTTTGGTAACCGTAAGTTTGTTTTCTATGTCTGATTTCTACTTTGTAAATCAGTTCATTTTTGTATAATTAAAAATAAAAACACTCCACATATAAGTGCTATCCTATGAGATTCTTTACACTTAAAATTTTAATTTTAATTTGAAACTAAGCTTTAAGTCAAATCTATGGTTTTTCCAGTAGTCATGTGTGGATGTGAGAGCTGAGTACGGAAGAATTCATGCTTTTGAAATGTGGTGCTGGATAAGATTCTTGAGAGTCGCCTGGCATGCTACAGTTCATGGGGTTGCAAAGAGGCAGACACAACTTAGTGACTAAACAACAACAGCAAAAAACTTACTTGGGCATAAATTTTTATTTTTAAATCATTCATGCATAGCAAAAAAGAAGTGGAAGACAAGTGAAATAAATAAATGGGCTCTCCTTGTTTAGAGTCTATACTAACTCTGGGTCATGGGTATCCTCCCAGTCATCCCCTGTGCATTCCAGGCAATGGTGATGTGGCAATTCTTAAACAGTCCTCCATGAATGTTTCTGGAGTTTTCTTACAGAAAGGCCCACAATACACAATCTTTTGCACAAACTTCAGCAAATATAGGTGAGCCAGCCTCACTAACTAGAGGGCACATGGTAGCAAATATAGGTGAGCCAGCCTCACTAACTAGAGGGCACATGGTATCTTCCTTTCTGTGGTCTATAAAGCATTTGGTTAGCTTGACATGGAAATAAAGAACTGCAGTCCCTTTTCAAGCAACATTTATTCCATTAGTATAAAATTTATTCCCCACTGTTTTGTTTCTGTGCCTGTGTTCACAAAAGCTTTAATCTTCAGCATTAAATCAAAATATCTTTTTGGAGACATTTTTAAAGCAATTAAACTCAACACATCAACAATGCACTTAACCTCAATATACACTGCTGTGACATGGCTTTCACACAATGACAGTCATACTGCCAGTGATTTTAAGCAGCATCCCAATTTCAAAGGTGTGAAAATGTAAAAAACTGTTCATCTTAGAGTAGATGTAAATATGGTATTATCTATACTTTCCTGATTTTGCAAGTTATCTCCAAAGAACAATTAACATTTATAGTCAGACCATAACATCTACCACTGTGGACAAGAATCCCTTAGAAGAAACGGAGTAGCCTTCATAGTCAACGAAAGAGTCCGAAATGCAGTACCTGGGTGCAACCTCAAAAATGACAGAATGATCTCTGTTTGTTTCCAAGGCAAACCACTCCAAGTCTATGCCCCAGTCACTAATGGCAAAGAAGATGAAGTTGAACAGTGCTATAGAGACCTATAAGACTTTTCTAGAGCTAACAGTAAAAAAAAGAAAGGAAAAAAAAAAAAGATGTCCTTTTCATCATAGAGGACTAGAATGCAAAAGTAAGAAGTCAAGAGTAACAGGCAAGTTTGGCCTTGGAGTACAAAATGAAACAGGGCAAAGGCTAACAGAGTTCTGCCAAGAGAATACATTGGTCATAGCAAACACCCTCTTCCAACAACACAAAAGAAGACTCTACACATGGACATCACCAGATGGTAAATACCAAAATCAAATTGATTATATTCTTTGCACCCGAGGATGGAGAACCTCTATACATTCAGCAAAAACAAGACTGGGAGCTGACTGTGGCTCAGATCATGAACTCTTTATTGTAAAATTCACACTTAAATTGAAGAAAGTAGGGAAAATCACTAAACCATTCAGGTATGACCTAAATCAGATCCCTTATGATTATACAGTGGAAGTGACAGATTCAAGGGATTGGACCTGATAGACAGAGTGCCTGAAGAACTATGGGCAGAGGTTTGTTGACACTGTACAGGAGGCAGTGGTCAAAATCATCCCCAAGAAAAATGCAAAAAGGCAAAATGCTTGTCTGAGGATGCCTTACAAATAGCTGAGAAAAGAAGAATAGTGAAAGGAAAAGGAAAGATATATTCATCTGGACGCCTAGTTTCAAAGAATGGAAAGAAGAGATAAGAAAGCCTTTCTCAGTGATCAGTGCAAAGAAATAGAGAAAAACAATAGAATGGGAAAGACCAGAGATCTCTTCAAGAAAATCAGAGATATCAAGGGAACATTTCATGCAAAGATGGGCACAATAAAGGACAGAAATGGTATGGACCTAACGGAAGCAGAAGATATTAAGAAGAGGTGGCAAGAATACACAGAAGAACTGTACAAAAAAGAGCTTCACGACCCAGATAGTCTCAATGGTGTGATCACTGACCTAGAGCCAGACATCCTGGAATGTGAAGTCAAGTGGGCCTTAGAAAGCATCACTATGAACAAAGCTAGTGGAGGTGATGGAATTCCAGTTGAGCT
>SJYU01005234.1:83598-107247 GCA_006410795.1 Tragelaphus strepsiceros | reverse complement strand
TTTAGCATCATTCCTTCCAAAGAAATCCCAGGGTTGATCTCCTTCAGAATGGACTGGTTGGATCTCCTTGCAGTCCAAGGGACTCTCAAGAGTCTTCTCCAACACCACAGTTCAAAAGCATCAATTCTTCGGCGCTCAGCCTTCTTCACAGTCCAGCTCTCACATCCATACATGACCACAGGAAAGACCATAGCCTTGATTAGACGAACCTTTGTTGGGAAAGTGATGTCTCTGCTTTTGAATATGCTCTCTAGGTTGGTCATAACTTTCCTTCCAGGGAGTAAGCGTCTTTTAATTTCATGGCTGCAGTCACCATCTGCAGTGATTTTGGAGCCCAGAAAAATAAAGTCTGACACTGTTTCCACTGTTTCCCCATCTATTTCCCATGTAGTGATGGGACCAGATGCCATGATTTATTTACATATCCAGAGGCAAATAGGAAGGTTAAATGTTAAGTCTATGTTTAAGATTTTGAAGACAACCATATTTGTCCACAATGACTGCACCATTTTATAATTCCACTATAAACCCACAAAAGTTCCAGTTTCTCCACATCCTTGCCAACACTTTTTGTTTTCTGCCTATATATATATATATATATATATATAGGTACTAATGGATTTTTAAATATAGATATGTGTCTATATGACTTAATATATACATATTTCCTTTTTCTGCCAGCTGAGAGGACCTAGAAGCAGTGACACAACAATGGTGATGAACTAACTACTTAGCACACAGATCTTGGTTTCTAAATACCATTCTCCATTAAAAATGACCAAGGCCCCCTGGAGAAGTGGTTAATTTCAGGGCTGAGACAAGGAAAATGTGAGATAATTCTGGAGTTTCTTTTGTGGCAGAAAGTAAAGAAGTGCTAGGTGAAACCTGAGAGAAAATGGGAGCATGTAGAAAGCACAGTAGTCAGCCTGAAAGAGCTCCCGTTGTCACAGCTGGAAAAATTTCAGTAATATTTCTGTGGTATTTCCCCAAACTTATAACCTCAGACTACTTACAAGATAACATCAGGCAAACCCAAAGTGAAGGACATTCTTTGAAATACTGAACCTGTACTTTTCAAAAGTATCAAGGTCATGAAAGGCAAGGAAAGACTGAGGAACTGTCACAGAGTAGAAGAAAATAAGGAAACATTACAACCAAAAGCAAAGATGAATCTTGGATTGAATTTTGGAAGAAATAAAGAACATCAGTGGGAAAACTGGTAAAATCTGAGTAAAGTCTATAGTTTAGTTAGTGGTATTGTGACAATATTAATTTCTCAATTTTGACAATTGTATTATGTTTCTACAGATATTAACATTATGGGATACTGAGTGAGGAACATAGGAGAATATAACACAATCATTGCAGACTTTCTGTACACTGAAAATATGCCTTATGCCAAGTTATGAAAATATATTATGTGCTTAACTTATTTTTTGTGTTTCTCACGTGCTAAATGTGTTAAAATCTTACACTATGATGGTAGATAAATCTATTTCTCTTCATAATTGTATCAATGTTTACTTTCTATAGTTAATGTTATGTAACTTCTGCTGCTGCTGCTAAGTCGCTTTAGTCGTGTCCAACTCTGTGCGACCCCATAGACGGAAGCTCACCAGGCTCCCCTGCCCCTGGGATTCTCCAGGCAAGAACACTGGAGTGGGTTGCCATTTCCTTCTCCAATGCAGGAAAGTTAAAAGTGAAAGTGAAGTCGCTCAGTTGTGTCCGACTCTTAGAGACCCCATGGACTGGAGCCTACCAGGCTCCTCTGTCCATGGGATTTTCCAGGCAAAAGTACTGGGGTGGGGTGCCATTGCCTTCCCCGATGGCACATGCAAATTTAAAATTGTTTTATCTATCTGTGAAATAACACTTTATGAAGTTTCCCTATTTTTCACTTGTAGTGATTTTTGCCTTGAAATCTATTTTACCTAGTATTAATGTAACTTTAGCAATTTTTGTTAGAATTATCCTAAATGTTTTTCTAACCTTTTACTTTCAAATTCTCAGCATTTTTGTACTTCAGAAGTGTCTCTTTAAAAATATGTAGTACATTTCTAAAAAATACAGTCTGACAACTTTTGCCTTTTATGATTATAATCACTAATGTTCCAATTTATAACTGTCATCTGTACTTTTTATTGTCTCACCTGTTTTATATGTATTTTCTTGGGCTCCAAACTCACTGAGGACAGTGACTGCAGCCATGAAATTAAAGGACACTTGTTCCTTGGAAGAAAAGCTATGACAAACCTAGACAGCATAAACGTGTATAATATCATATAAGAAACAAATAGCCAGTCCAGGTTCGATGCAGGATACAGGATGCTTGGGGCTGGTGCACTGGGATGACCGAGATGGATGATATGGGGAGGGAGGTGTGAGAGGGGTTCAGGATGGGGAACAAGTGTACACCCGTGGCAGATTCATGTTGATGTATGGCAAAACCAATACAATATTGTAAAGTAATTAACCTCCAATTAAAATAAATTAAATTAAAAAATAAATAAATAAAGACATCACTTTGCTGACTACAAAGAACTTGTAGTCAAAGCTATGGCTTTTCCAGTAGTCATGTACAGATGTGAGAGTTGGACCATAAGGAAGGGTGAGCACCAGAGAATTGATGCTTTTGAATTGTGGTTCTGGAGAAGACTTGAGAATCCCCTGGACTGCAAGGAGATCAAGCCAGTCAATTCTAAAGGAAATCAGCCCTGAATATTCATTGGAAGGATTGATGCTGAAGCTGGACCTCCAGTAATTCTGCCATCTAATGTGAAGAGTTGACTCACTGAAAAAGATCCTGATGCTGGGAAAGATTGAAGGTAAAAGGAGAAGGGGACAGCAGAGGATGAGACAGATAGAACCACCAACTCAATGGACATGAATTTGAGTGAACTCCAGGAGATAGTGGACAACAGAGGAGCCTGGTGTGCTTCAGTCCATTGGGTCACTAAGAGTCAGCACTGTCTTAGCAACTGAAGAACAACAACATTTTAAATAAATTCTGTATTAGTCTGGAAGTTAGGGTTAGGACCATAATGCTTCTATACTCCAAGAATTACAATATGCTTTTTCTCTTTAGCAAAAAGCAATAAAGAAATTAAAAATAATATTAGTAAATAAAAGCCTGGTTTGTAGCATGTACTTATTTCTGTGATTTAAGTACTTCCATCATGGCTGATTTCAGGTTGCCAACATTGGGAGTCAGAAATGTCCAGAAATGGCATGTAAGTTTCATACTACTTACACGCTCAATAAATTAAAAGGTCTTAGAAGTACTTTTCTTCCCTCTGCTATTATACTATTGTTGACATTTTAACTCTCTGTGTTAAGTTTCTATTGCTGCTGTAACAAATCATTATAAGCTTAGTGACTTGAAACAACACAGTGTATTATCTTCCAGTTCTGTAGAAGTTCAATTCAGATCTCACTGAGCTGAAATCAAGCTGTTGGCAAGTCTCTGCTCCTTGCTAGAGGCCCTAGAATGGAATCTGTTTCCTTGCCTTTCCAGCTTCTAGAGATGGCCTGTATATTTTGGCTCAGGTCCCTTCCTCATTCTTCAAATCCAGCAACAGTAGATCAAGCCCTTGTAGACCATCACCCTGACATTTTCTTCTGCCTCCTTTTTCTACATTTAAAGACCCTTTGTAGTGGGCATTGCTCTTCCTCCAGCAATCCATATACTCTTCCCTTGGTAAAACCATCTGATTAGTTCTGTCTATAATCTTAATTTCCCTTTGCTATGTAACATAACATATTCACAAGTAATATGGACATCTTTGGGGGACCTTACTCTGTTTACTAATCTTGCCCTTAAAATTGTTTTATTTAACCCCAAATACATTCTTATTATTTTTAAGGCCAATGTTAGTTTAAATTTATCCATAAAGTTACTGCTTCCTGTGCTCTTTATTACCTCTTGCTGCCCAGATCTTCTATCTGCCAATTTTCCTTTTCCCCAGAGTATATTTTTCGTGTTATGCATTTAATTCTTATATAACCAGGTATGGATTTCTTTTTGTTTCTTCTGCTTGAGATTTGTTTAGCTTGTTGGATCTGTGAGTTGTTCCCTTTCCTCACTTCTTAGTCATTATGTATTCAGATATTGCTGCAGGTATTTCAGATATTGCTTCTTTTCCACATTCCCTTCCTTCCCAGCTGGATCAATAATTACATATACATTAAACTTTCTTCATCTTCTGTGTTTCTTAACCCTTATTCATATTTTCTCTTTGACTTTTTGTTCCATTCTAGATAATTTTTTAACTTCTGTATTTCAATTCGCCAATTTCTTTTCAGTATGTCTAATTTGCAGTTAAACCCACTCATTACACTTGTGATTTTAATTATAATTTATTTGTTTTGATTATTTTTCAAATATCATTCACTTCTTTTGGTAAATATATTTAAGATTATCTTTTATTTCTTTCAAATTATTAAATATAGTTACTATAAAATCTATGGATAATAATTCCATTTAGTTAAAATTCTTGAAGGTTTGAGTTTTTTCTCACTCATGGTGCCTTGTTTCTGTTTGTGTTATTTTTGACTAGCAGATGCTCATTTTCCTTGGAATTTTATTTCAGAAATTCTCTGAGGCGTGGAATAAAATGTGTATTTTTCCAGAGGGGATTTCTGCTTGTGTCTTCCAGGCTTCTGGAAGGACTCCCAATCCTGAATTTACTCTAAATTTACTTCTCAATTTTCAAATTTCCCAGGTAATATGCATTCAGGCTGTAAACTCATGTGAGGACCACTTCTCACTTTGTTATTCTCAGATCTCTTAAGCCAAACTGGAGACAATCAACTCTCCTCTGAAATGGATGCCAATTTGCTGCTATTTCACTCTCAACCCTGTGTACATGGCCCTTTGTGGTACCAGCTTTAGAGATGGAGGGTGTTCTTTTACAGTTCTTGCCTTGGGTGGGTCCTGAGATTTGTTTTCTGTTTCTCAGACTCCCAAACTTTCACTTGGTAAGGCAAAGATCTCCAAGGACAAAGAGGCTGAAGACACTCTGTAGGTTCACTTTGTTTCTAACCAAAGAATTCTTAACTTCTTATGAACTCATTGGAGAGATTTAATATTTTTTAAATTTCCCAGAGTTTTGAAATTCTTTATAGCATTAGGGTCAAACTGAATAAGATAGTCTGGATTTTTTGATAATCAAAATCCACTCTTTCAGCCCTTTATCTTCAATGTGCCAAGCCACTTCAGTTGTGTCTGACTCTGCGACCTCATGGACAATAGCCCACCAGGCTCCACTGTCCATGGGGTTCTCGGATTTTCCAGGCAAGACTACTGGAGTGGGTTGCCATGCCCTCCTCCAGGAGATCTTCCTGACCCAGGGATTGAGCTTACGTCTCTAAAGTCTCCTGCATTGGCAAGAAAGTTCTTTACAACCTGGGAAGATTTTTGCCTCCTTGCTACTGCTACTGCTAAGTCGCTTCAGTCGTGTCTGACTCTGTGCGATCCCATAGACGGCAGCCCACGAGGCTCCCCCGCCCCTGGGATTCTCCAGGCAAGAACACTGGAGTGGGTTGCCATTGCCTTCTCCAATGCATGAAAGTGAAAATTGAAAGTGAAGTCACTCAGTCATGTCCGACTCTCAGCGACCCCATGGACTGCAGCCCACCAGGCTCCTCTGTCCATGGGATTTTCTAGGCAAGAGTACTGGAGTGGGGTGCCATTGCCCTGCCTCCTTAGGTACATTTATTTCTAGGTATTTTATACTTTTTATTGCAGTGTTGAAAGGGATTGTTTCCTTCTCTTATTTTTCATTGTTACCGTATAGGGATACATGGGAATTCGGTGCATTAATTTTATATCCTGTGACTTTATGATATTCTCTGATGAGCTCTAGTAATTTTCTAGTGTTATCTTTAGGGTTTTCCATATATAGTGTCATGTCATCTGCATACAGTAAGAGTTTACTTCTTCTTTTCCAATCTGGTTTCCTTTTATCTCTTTCCTTCTCTGATTGCCAGAGCTAGGACTTCCAAAACAATGTTGAATTATAGTGGCAAGAGTGTGCACCCTTGTCTTGTCCCTGATCTTAGAGGAAATGCTTTCAGTTTTTCACCATTGAGAATAATGTTTGCTGTGGATTTGTCATATATGGCCTTTATTGACGTAGGTTCCTTCTATGCCTACTTTCTAGAGAGTTTTTATCATGATTTGTCATTGTTCTTTAGTTGCCAAGTCCTGTCTGACTCTTTGCAGCCCCATGGACTGCATGCAGCTTGCCAGGCTTCTCTATCCCTCACCACCTCCCAGAGTTTGCCCAAATTCATGTCCAGTGAAACAGTGATGCAATTCAACCATCTCAAGCTCTGTCACCCCCTTCTTAAGCCTTCATTCTTTCCCAATATCAGGGTATTTTCCCTATGTCACTCATGAAGATGGGGTCCTGAAGTTTGCAAGTGTGCAAAGTTAGGTTACTGCAGCAATGATTTCTTGTCTCTCAGGCAGGCCTAGGCTTTCCCTTGGACTCCCTCAGCTGTGTCATACTGGCCTCCTCAGCGTATATTCATGGCAAGTAACCAGAGTCGTCTCTCTGGTGTCCAGCCCCCAAAGCCCGAGCCTCAGCATCCAACCCCTACTCTCCGTGGCAGGTGTGCAAACAGCGTTTTGGCTAGCAAGTGTTGGTTGGCAATGATTTCTATGGTGAACTCTGCACTTTGTTTTTCAAGCACCTGTTGCTGATTCCCCTCTGAGATTCCTAATCTTCACCTGTCCCTACCTCTGAGGGAGTTTCCAAGTGTGCAGAAAGTGTTTCGCCTTCATAGCTCCCTTCCCAAGACACAGTCCAAAATCCTTTGTCTATTTACTTTTTTATATCTTTTGCCCTACATCATTCTGTGGAGATTAGCTTGCTTTTTGGAAGTCTAGGGTCTTCTGCCAGTGTTCAGGTGTTCTATAGGGGTTGGTCATATGTAGATGTATTTTTGATGTATTTGTGGGAAGGAAGGTGCTATGCCAATTTGAGACTTCTGCCACCTTGTGTGGGTCTCCCAAATAGACTTTAGAACAAAGTCCACGAAGAAAACAATGGACATTACATAATTATAAAGGGAAGAAGAAGGGTATATTAAACTCTTTAACATATGCACCCAATAGAAGAGTCTCCAAATATATAAACAAATAATAATAGAAATAAAGGGAGAAATGGACAATAATACAATAATAGTAGGAGACTAACAATCTACTGACACCAATGGACAGATATTCCAGAAATAAAATCAATAATGCAATAGAGGTCCAAAATGACACAATAGGCCATTTGGGCTTAATTGATATCTACAGGACACTACATCCAAAAACATACTCTTTTCAAGCACACAGGAAACGTTGTCTAGGGTGGACCACATTTGATGTCACAAAACAAGTCTCAACAAATTCAGTTGGATAGAAATTAAAGCAAGCATTTTTTCCAACCAGTCATATGAAATTAGAAATCAATTTGCAAAAAAGAAAAATGGAAAAAGAACATGTGGAACCTAAACAAAATACTACCAAAAAAATCCAATCAGTCAATTATGAACACAAAGAGGAAATCAGAAAATACCTCAAGACAAATGACAATGAAAACATAGCCTTATAAAATGTATGGAGTGCAGAAAAGCAGTTCTAAGAGGGAAGTTCATAGCAATATAGGCCTTCCTCCAGAAAAAAACAAACACTCAAATAGAAAAATCTAACCTACCACCTAAAAGAGGTGGGAAAAGAAGAACAGAACCTCAAGTCAGCAGAAGGAAGGAAATAATAACAATCGGTGAGGAGATGAATAAAATATATATTAATATTAAAAACAATAAAAATGATCAATGAAACTAATAGCTGATTATTAAAAAGGTAAAGCCAACAAACCTTTAGCCAGATTCATCAAGAAGAAAGAGAGAGGACCCAAATAAACAAAATAAGAAATGAAAGAGGAGAAGTAACAACCTCAGGAAAAAAAATCATAAAATAATACTATTAATAGTTATATGCCAACAAATTGGCCCACCTAGAAGAAACAGACAAGGTTCTAGAAATATAAAGTCTGCCAAAACTGAGTAAAGAAAAATTAGGTAATTTGAACAGGCCAATCACTAGAAGTGAAATAGAATTTGCAATAATAATAATAAAAACTCCATGTGAACAAAATTCCAGGTTTGGACAACTTCTCCAGGGAATTCTACCAAACATACAAATAATTTACACCTATCCTCCTCAAAATATTCCAAAAAATTGAAGAGAAATGAAGACTTCCAAATTCATTTTATAAAGTCACCAGCACCTTGATACCAAACTCAAAGATACCACACACCACCCCCCAAAAAAAAGAAAGAAAAAAAGAAAATTACAAGTCAATATCTTTGATGATTATAGATATAGAAATCCTCACAAAATGTCACCAATCTAAATCCAACTATACATAAAAAAGGATCATACACCATGATCAAACTGGATTCATTCCTGGGTCAAAAGTGTGGTTCAACATACACAAATCAACCAATGTGACACAGTGTATTAACAAAAGGAAAGACAAAAAATATGATAACCTCAATTGATGCAGAAGAAGCATTTAACAAAATTTATTATCTGTTTATGATAAAAACTCACCGAAGTGGGTATAGACGTAACATATTTCAACACAATAAAAGCCATTTATGACAAACCCACAGCCAACATAACACTCAAAGGTGAAAAGCTGAAAGCCTTTCTGCTAAATTCAAGAACAAGACAAGGATGCCCATCTCACCACTTCTATTCAATATAGCATTGGGAATTCTGGTCACAGCAATTAGACAAGAAAAAGAAATAAAATATATACAATTTGGAAGGGAAAAGGTAAGACTGTCACTATTTGCAGATGACATAATACAACATAGAGAGAACTCTCAAGTCTCCACAGAACTATTATCAGAATAAATGAATTCAGCAAGGTAGAAGAAAAACAAGAAGAAATCTTGACACAGAAATCTCAAGATACTGAAGATGTATCTCAAGATCTCAAGATACAGAAGATGTATACAGAAGATGTAAAGATGTATACATCTTTACATTAACAATGAAATTCTAGAAAGAGAAAGAAGAAGAAACAAAACAATACCATTTAAAATCTTGTCCAAAAAATACTTAGGAATAAACTTAACCAACGTGGTGATGTAACTGTACACTGAAGAGCTTGAAACATTGATAAAGAAAATGAAAACCATTTGAAGAAATAAAAAGATATCTCATATGCTCTTGGATGAGAAGAAATAATATTGTTGAAATGACCATAATATCCAAAGCAATCTGCAGATTTAATGTTATTCTATCAAAATATTCATGATATTTTTCACAGAAATAGAAGAGATAATCCTAAAATTTATTTGGAACAATGAAAGACCCTGAAAAAAGAATATAGCTGGAGGTATAATCCTTCTGGATTTCAGACTATAGTACACAACTCTAGTAATCAAAACAGTGTGATATCAGCACAAAGAGAGATATATAGATCAATGAAACAGAATGGAGAGTCCAGAAATAAACCAGCACACCTGTGGTCATTCAATTTACTGAAAAAGAGGCAAGAGTGTTTAACAGAGAAAAGACAGTCTCGTCAACAAGTGGTGTAGGGAAAGCTGGACAGCTACATATAAAGCAATGAAATTAGAACACTCTTTCCAAGCACATACAAAAATAAACTCAAAATGGCTTAAACCTAAGTATAAGACATGATACCATAAAATTCCTAGAAGAGAATATAGGCATACAATTTTAGAATATATATTCTAGCAATATTTACTTGATCTGTCTCTCAAGGGAAAAAATGCAAAAATAAATAGGACTACAACAAACTTAAAAGCTTTTGGGCATCAACTAAAAGACCAAAATGGCAAAAATATTTGCAAATATTGCAACCAAAAATATACAAATAGCACATATAACTAAATATGTAAAAAAAAAAAGCCCAATTAAAAAATAACACAAGACTTAAGTAAATAGTTTTTCAAAGAAGACATACAGATGGGCAACAAGTACTTGACAAGATGCTCACAATTGAGAAGTATTAGGGAAATGCAAATCAAAACTACAACGAGTTGTCACCTCACATGGGTCAAAATGGCCATTATCAAAAATCTACAAATAATATCTGTTGGAGACGGTGTGGAGAAAAGGGAACCTTCCTGCTCTGTTGGTGGGAATGTAAATTAGTACCGCCACATGAAGAACAGTATGGAGGTTCATTAAAAAACTAAATATGCAGCTACATATTATCCAGCAGCCCCACTTCTGGATGTATATCCAGAAAAGACAAAAACTTTAGTTTCAAAAGATACATGCACTCCAGTGTTCGTAGACCCACTATTTAGAATGGCAAAGCAATGGGAAGAACCCAAGTGCCCATCAATAGACGACTGGCTTAAGAAAATGTGATATATATATTACTCGGCCATAACAATTAATGAAACATTGCCATTTGTAGCAAAATGGGTGGGCCTAGAGAATATTATACTTAGTGAAGTAAGTCAGATGAAGAGAAATATTATATAATATCACTTATATGTGGACTCCACTGATGAAANTTGGAAGGAATGATGCTAAAGCTGAAACTCCAGTATTTTGGCCACCTCATGCGAAGAGTTGACTCATTGGAGAAGACTCTGATGCTGGGAGGGATTGGGGGCAGGAGGAGAAGGGGACGACAGAGGACGAGATGGCTGGATGGCATCACTGACTCGATGGATGTGAGTCTCAGTGACCTCCAAGAGCTGGTGATGGACAGGGAGGCCTGGCGTGCTGCAGTTCACGGGGTCGCAAAGAGTCGGACACGACTGAGCGACTGATCTGATCTGATCTGATATGTGGACTCTAAAAAATAGTACTAAAGAACTTACTTACAAAACAAAAAGAGACTCACAGAGAAAACAAGCATATTTACCAAAGGAGAAGGCAGAAGGATAAATTGGGAATATGGGATTAACAAACTACACTACATAGAAGCAACAAAGATTTACTGTATACCACAGAGTACTATATTCAATATCTGGTAATAACCCATAATGGAAAAGAAACAGAAAATAGATCTATAGCTGAGTCACTATGTTGTACACCTAAAATGAACACAATATTGTAAATCAACTATATTTCAAATATATATAACTATATAAATACATAACTATATGTATTATTAACTTAGGTCATCTTAAGTTGTGTAGTACATCTCCAAAACCTACTCATTTTGTGAACTGAAATTCTGTGCCTTTTGACCAACCAACACTTCTTTACTTTTCCCTCTTTTCAGTCCCTAAACAGTGTTCTATGCTTTGTTCTGAATTTGATTATTTTAAATTTCTTATAAAAGTAGAAATAATATAGTATTTGTCTTTCTGTGTCTAGGTTATTTCTTTCAGCATAATGCCCTCCATATATGTCCAGGGTCCTCCAAATGGCAAGATTTTTCACTTTTTAAAGGTTAATATTTCATTTTATTAATATACTACATTTTCTTGCCTGTTCATCTATTGATGGACATCTAGGTTAGGTCTATATGCTGATTATTGTGAATAATGTTGATGAATATAGGAGTTCAGATATCACTTTGAGAGTCTGAGTTCAACACTTTTGGATATATATCCAGAAGTGGGATTACTGGATCATAAGGTATTTCTTGTCATTGTTATTTAGTTGCTAAGCCACATCTGACTCTTTTGTGACCCCATGGACTGTAGCCTGCCAGGCTCCTCTGTTCATGGAATTTCCCAGGCAAGAATACTAGAATGGGTGCCATTTCCTTCCCCAGGGGATTTTCCTGACCCAGAGATAGAACCTGCATCTCCTGCTCTGGCAGGTGGATCCTTTACCACTGAGCCACCAGGGAAGCCCTAAGGTATTTCTGTGTTTAGCTTTTTGAAGTACCTCCATCGGTTTTCCATAGTGGTTGCAACAATTTACATAGCCAGCAACAGTGTACAAGGCATCCCGTTTCTTAATGCCCTCACCAAAATCTTCATCTTTGTTATTCCATATTTGCATTTTTTTTTTTTTGGTAATAGCCATTCTAAGAGGTGTGAAGTGATCACTCATTTTTTTTTTTCCTGTTTGCATTTCCCTGATTAGTGATACTGAACACCTTCTCCTACGCTTGTTTGTATAAAGGAAGACATTTGTCTTTTGAGAAACACCTATTTAGGTTCTTTGCCCAATTTTTAATGGTCCCTTCTATATTTTGGATATTAACTTATTATCAGATACATCTTTTGCATACACTTCTTCTTTCCCATCGCTTGCCTTCTCATTTTTAAAATTATTTCTTTTGCTGTGCAATAGCTTTTTTATTGTTCAGTCGCTCAGTAATGACACGACCCCACGGAGTGTAGAAGGTCAGGCTTCCTTGTCCTTCATCATTCCCTGGAGTTCACTCAAACTCATATCCACTGAGGGGTGATGCCATCCAACCATCTCAGCCTCAACCTTCTCCTCCTGCCTTCAATCTTATTCAGCATCAGGGTCTTTTCTACTGAGTCAGCTCTTGGCATCAGGTGGCCAAAATACTGGAGCTTCAGCTTCAGTATCAGTCCTTCCAATGAATATTCAGCGTTGATTTCTTTTAGGTTTAACTGGTTAAACCTAAAAGTTTAATCTCCTTGCAGGTTTAATCTCCTTGCAGTCCAAAGGACTCTCAAGAGTCTTTTCCAGAACCACAGTATGAAAACATCGATTCTTTGGCACTCAGACTTCTTTATGGTCCAACTCTCACATCTGTACATGACTACTGGAAAAATCATAGCTGTGACAATATGGACCTTTGATGGCAAAGTAATGTCTCTGCTTTTTAATACGCTGTCTAGGTTTGTCATCGGAAAAGGAAGGGAGTTCCAGAAAAACAACTATTTCTGCTTTATTGATGATGCCAAAGCCTTTGACTGTGTGGATCACAATAAACTGTGGAAAATTTTGAAAGAGATGGGAATACCAGACCACTTGACCTGCCTCTTGAGAAACCTATATGCAGGACAGGAAGCAACAGTTAGAACTGGACATGGAACAACAGACTGCTTCCAAATGAGAAAAGGAGTACGTCAAGGCTGTATATTGTCACCCTGCTTATTTAACTTCTATGCAGAGTACATCATGAGAAACGCTGGGCTGGAGGAAGCACAAGATGGAATCAAGATTGCCGGGAGAAATATCAATAACCTCAGATATGCAGATGATGACACCACCCATATGAAGAAAGTGAAGAAGAACTAAAGAGCCTCTTGATGAAAGTGAAAGAGGAGAGTGAAAAAGTTGGCTTAAAGCTCAACATTCAGAAAACGAAGATCATGGCATCTGGTCCCATCACTTCATAGGAAATAGATGGTGAACCAGTGGAAACAGTGTCCGACTTTATTTTTTTGGGCTCCAAAATCACTGCAGATGGTGACTGCAGCCATGAAATTAAAAGACGCTTACTCCTTGGAAGGAAAGTTATGACCGACCTATACAGCGTATTAAAAAGCAGAGACGTTACTTTGTCAACAATGGTCCACCTAGTCAAGGCTATGGTTTTTCCAGTGGTCATGTATGAATGTGAGAGTTGGACTATAAAGAAAGTTGAGCACCAAAGAATTGATGCTTTTGAACTGTGGTGTTGGAGAACACTCTTGAGAGTCCCTTGGGCTGCAAGGAGATCCAACCAGTCCATCCTAAAGGAGATCAGTCCTGGGTGTTCATTGAAAGGATTGATGTTGAAGCTGAAACTCCAGAACTTTGGCCACCCAATGCGAGGAGCTGACTCATTTGCTAAGACTCTGATGCTGGGAAGGACTGAGGGCAGGAGGAGAAGGGGATGACAGAGGATGAGATGTTTGGATGGCATCACTGACTCAATGAACATGGGTTTGGGTGGACTCTGGGGATTGGTGATGGACAGGGAGGCCTGGCATGCTGCAGTTCATGGGGTCTCAAAGAGTCGGACACGACAGCAAGTGAAGTGAACTAGGTTTGTCATAGCTTTTCTTCCAAGGAGTAAGCGTATTTTAGTTTCATGGCTGTAGTCACCATCCACAGTGATTTTGGAGCCCAAGAAAATAGTCACTATTTCCATTGTTTCCCCATCTATTTGCCATGACATGATGGGACTGGATGCCATGATCTTAGTTTTTTAATGTTGAATTTTAAGTCAGGTTTTTCACTCTCCTCTTTCACCTTCATTAAGAGGCTCTTTAGTTCCTCTTCACTTTCTGCCATAGGGTGGTGTCATCTGTATATCTGAGGTTATTGATATTTCTCCCGGCAATCTTGATTCCAGCTTGTGCTTCACCCAGCCTGGCATTTCGCATGATGTACTCTGCATAGAAGTTAAGTAAGCAGGGTGACAATACACAGCCTTGATGTACTCCTTTCCCAATTTGGAACCATTCTTCCATGTTTAGTTCTAACTATTGCTTCTTGGTATGCATACTGATTTCTCAGGAGGCAGGTCAGGTGGTCTGGTATTCCCATATCTTTAAGATTTTCCATAGTCTGCTGTGATCCACACAGTTGAAGGCTTTAGTGTAGTCAATGAAGCAGATGTTTTTCTAGAATTCTCTTGCTTTTTCAATGATCCAGTGGATATTGGCAATTTGATCTCTGGTTCCTCTGCCTTTTCTAAATCCAGCTTGTACATCTGGAAGTTCTCAGTTCACACACTGTTGAAGCCTAATAGCTTTTTAGTTTGATATAATTCTGTTTGAATGGTTTTACTTTTGTTGCCTGAGTGTTTGGTGTCATGTCCAATAAATCATTGCAAAATCCATTATTTTGTTTTTTCTATGTTTTCTTCAAGAGTTTTATGGTTATGGGTTTTATGTTTATGCCTTCAATACATTTTTGTATATTATGTGAGATAAAGATCTAACTTTATTCTTCTGCATGTATATATCCAGTTTTCCTGTCACCATTTATTGATGAAACTTTTCCCTAATTTTGCATTTTTTTGGGGGGAGGTGCCACATGGTTTGTGGATTCTTAGTTACTTGACTAGGAATTGAACCTGGGCCCTCAACAAAGAATGCTTAGAGTCCCAACCACTGGATGGTCAGGGAATTCCCAGTATTCTTTATACACTTCTTGAAGATCAGTTGCCTGTAGAAGTGTGGGCTTATTTCTGAGCTCTCTACTATGTTCCATTGTTTTATGTTTGTTTTAATGCCAGTACCATAGTGTTGTTTTTTTTTTAATGTGCCACTTTTCTTTTATTCTAAATTCAAAGACCAGATAAATTCAAAGTTTTTTCTTTTCTTGAAAAGAAGATTAAAATAAATATCTGAAAGAGCAACATTGCTAGATAGTAGGAAAAGGATGAGTAGATTAACTCAAGCTCAGTTCTGGCACACCGACTTGAGAATGCCAACTCTGTCTCTTAGGAATGAAAGATATTTAAATACAGATTATTCCTTTTGTACTCTTCTTTCAGATCAGATCAGTCACTCAGTCGTGTCCGACTCTTTGCGATCCCATGAATCGCAGCACACCAGGCCTACCTGTCCATCACCAACTCCCGGTACTCTTCTTTAGTTTTGTATAATTTTAATAGTTTTGTAATATATTTTCAAGTCAGTAAGTGTAATGCCTATACAGCTTTGATCTTCTTGTGGAAAACTGCTTTATGCATACAAAGTCTTTAATGGTTCCAAGTGAATTCTAGGTTTAATTTTTCTACTTCTGTAAAGAATATCATTGGGATTTTGGTATGGATTGCATTGAAACTATAGATCACTTGAGTAATATGGATATTTTAACAAAATTCTTTCAATCCACGAACATGGCATGTTCTTCCATTTATTTGTGTCTTCTTCAATTTCTTTCATCAATGTTTTATAGTTGTTAGTGTACAAGTCTTTCACCACTTTGATTAAGCTTATTCCCAAGTATTTTATTATTCTGATGCTATTATAAACAAGATTTTTAAACTTTCCTTTTTGGACAGATATTTATTTGTGTATAGACATGCCATTGATTTTTGTATACTAACTTGTGTATCCTGCAAATTTACTGAATTCATATATTGGTTCTAACAGTTTTTGGTGGCATCTGTAGGGTGTTCTACATAGATCATGTCATCTGCAAACAGATAATTTTACTTCTTCCTTTCCGATTTGGTTGCCTTTTCCTGTTTATTGCTTAGTTGCTTTTTCTAGGACTTATAGCATGATGCTGAACAGAAGTGGCAAAAGACAGCAGTCTTTTTTGTTGTTATTTCTGATTTTAGGGGGGAAATTTATAGGCTTTCATCGTTGCTCTGGGTTTTTCACATATGACCTTTATTACACTGAATAATTTTCCTTCTGTTCATAGTTTTAGTGTTCTACGTTGTGAAAGATTATTGAATTTTGTCAAATGCTTTTTTTTCCACTGTGTGAATTGAGATGATCATGTGTTTTTTTCCTTCATCATATTAATATATTACATTGAAAGATTTTCATGTGTTGAAGCATTCTTGATTCCAGGAGTATATCCACTTGGTCATGGTGTACAATTCTTTGCAGTGTTTCCATGTTGTATTTGGTAGTATTTTGTTGAGGAATTTTGCATCAGTACTCATAGGGCATATTGATCTGTAGTTTTCTTATAGTGTCTTTATCATGCTTTGGTATCAGGATAATATTGACTTCATAAAATCAGAGGTACTCTTTATTTTGGAAGAGTCAGAGAAATATTGGAGTTAGTTTTTCTTTAAATGTTTGGTGAAATGCACCTGGCCATCAAGTGAAGCTATTTAGATAGCAGTTTTCTTGTTTGGGAAGTTTTCTGACTACCAACTCAATGCCTTTACTTGCTACAAATTAATTCAGACTTATTCCTTATTGAGTTATGGTTTACAGTGTGTTTCTAGGAAAACTTTTTTAGGTTATCCAATTCGTTGGTATACATCTGTTATAATGCTCTCTAAAATTATTTTTCTGTAAAATCTGTAGTAATGTCCTCACATTTACTTCTGATTTTAGTAATTTGAGTCTTCCTTTGTTTTTTCTTAGTGAGTCGAGCAAAGATTTGTTAATTTTTTTGATCTTTTCAAAAAGTTAACTTCTTAAAAAATATTTGGCTATGCTGGGTCTTAGTTGTGGCATGTGGGATCTTCTATCTTCACTGCAACATGTGAAATCATTTTAGTTTAGGCATGAGGGATCTTTAGTTGTGGCATATGAACTCTTATTTGTGGTATGCAAAATCTAGTTTCATGACCAGGGGTCAAACCCAGGACCCAAGCACTGGGAGCACAGGATTTTAGCCAGTAGATCATCAGGAAAGTCCCAGAATCAACTTTTTACTTCATTGATTTTTCTCTCTAGTTTATCATCTACTCTATTTTCTCTGCCCTAATCTTTAATTTTTTTTTTTTCATTTTGCTAGCTTTGTGTGCTCTTCATTTTATTGTTTGTTCATTTTGTTTTTCCTTAAGATACAGAGTTAGGTTATTAATTGGAGATCTTTCTTCTTTAACACAGATATTCACAAGTATAAAATTCCTTCTTCGCCTTGATTTTGCTGTGTCCCATAAGCTTTAACATACTGTGTGTCTTATTTTTATCATGGTATTTCCTAATGTTCCTTATGATTTATTCTTTAATCCACTGGTTTTTAGAGTCAGTTTTTAAATTTTCACATATTTGTGAATTTTCTAGTTTTCCCTCTTTTTTCTAGTTTCATTCCACTGTGATCAGAAAAGCAACTTTGTAGTATCTTTAAAGATCTCTAAGGATGATTTGTCTTTTAAAAATTTGGCCTAACATAGGGTCTATTACAAACAATGTACCATGCACACTTGAGAAGAATGTGTACTCTGCTGTTATTGGGTGGAGTGTTCTGTATATGTCTGTGTGGACTGCCATATCAGTAAACAAATTATGTTGCTGCCATCAGTGCCTATAGCCACCCCAGACTTTATATCCCAAGGAAATTTAGGATGGTTAAGAACAGGATACTGGTCTTAGATAGTTAAGGTGCACATCAAAGGAATATTTTTAATGATCCTATACTCTTGAACCTTGCCATACATAGAAAAGTGCTAAATTCATTAACTTGAGATGTCTGGGTTTTCTTTAATTAATCGTCTTTTGAAGTCCTGACTACTTGGTTTTTGTTGCAAAACTTCTGTATGTCCTGTCTCCTCCCTTGCCTCTTCAGAGTAGTCCCTCACAGCTATATGAAAGGCTGTCTTCTGGAATTAAGTTCTCAGAAAGCCTTAAAACATAATTGCCAGCTTTTAGATTGTGCACTTTTTTCAGTTGACACCTGTTAAGTAAAACTGACTTGTAGTACTGTTTAAGTTATCTATTTTCTTTTGTCTAGTTCTATCTGCTATTGCAAATGATTACTGAAGTATTCAACTATGACTGTGGAACTGTTTTCCCTTCAATTCTGTGAATGTTTGCTTCATTATATTTTTAGGCTCATTTTTGTACATATATGTTTATAATTAGGTCTTGTTGAGTTAACTTGTTTACTACATAATGTCTTTATCCTTTGTAAGTTTTACAACTGAAGTCTATTTTGTCTGAATTAGTATAGCCTACCCAGCTTTCGTTTGGTTAATATTTACATGGAATATCTGTTTCCATCCTTTCATTTTCAGTTTTACATCTTTACATCTAAAGTGAGTCTCTTGAAGACTATATATTTGGATCATTTTTCTAATCCATTTAGCTATCTCTGCCTTTTGATCAGTTTGATCCATTTACATTTGAAATAACTACTTGTGAGGAGGAACTTCTTACTGTCACTTTGCTACTTTTGAAAAAGTCTTACAGGTTTTTTTGGTCTCTATTACTGCCGTCTTTTCTATTCAGCTTTTATTTTTTTTGTAATGACATGTTTTTAGTTCCCTTGTCACATATACTTTTCTGTATATTCTATAGATATTATCTCTGTGGTGACCATGAGGAATTCATATACCATTCTAATGTTATTAACAATCTAATTTGGATGATACCAACTTAGCTTCAGTTGTATACAAAAACTCTACTCCCTAAAAGTTCTGTTTCCCCTTTATGTTAATATCACAAATTACATCTTTATATGTCCAATAATATATTTATAATATGTATTTTTAAAGTCTTGTTGGAAATAAAAAATGGAGTTGCTACCAAAATTAAAATAATATTGCCCATGCATTTCTTTTATATTGCCCATGGATTTCTTTTTTGGATTATTACATCTTCATACTGCTGTGAGTTACCGTATAGCATCTTTTCATTTCAAACTGAAGGACTGATTTTACCATTTCTTACAGGTTAGGTAGTATACGACTGATTTTACCATTTCTTACAGGTCAGGTAGTATACAAATAAAGTCTGCTCTGCTCCCTCCAGTTCAAGGTGATAGGAATGTGGGAATTGGAAAATAGGATGCTACCATCTCAAGATCAAGACCACTGCCACACTAGAGAATGAGTAGGGCAATGGAATCTGAAAATGCCACAAATTTTTTGTGTCATTTTAAAGATGGCTTTTCCTTGCTTGAATGTTTGCTTGGTTCCTCTGAATCTTTGAGTTTTTTCAGAGTATCTACAAAATTAGTTCAGACAACTTGTTTGCTTTCTTCGTTTCTTTCTATGGGAAAAGGAGAGCTTGGAACTTCCTAGAGTGCCATTTTGTCAAAATACTGTTCTTTAATCTATTAAATTTGCAGTGATAAAGAAATAATAAAATATATTGAGAGTTTTGGCAAACTGGCACCATCATCGGTGTTGGTGACTGCTGGGACAGCAATCTCTATGTGTGTGTGTTAGTATATATATGTGTGTGTGTGTGGGTGTGGGTATGTGCATGCATAAGTATATATGTGTGTGTGTGTTTGTGTAATTAAGTGCACAAATACAAACAGAGATTATATATGTATCTGAAGAGACCTAAAATACTAGTATCATCTGACTCCTGGGAACTTAGCTTAAGGAAACACTCATGGGTATATATACACAGTTTTTGCTATATTTATAGTCCACATTCTCTATAATAATGAAATACTGGAAGCAAAATTTTGTCTAATAATATGTATGGAAAAAAGTGAAAGTGTTAGTCGCTCAGTCATGTCCAACTCTGCGACCCCAAGACTGTAGGACTTCAGCTCACAAGCCTGCCCAGCAGGCAAGAATACTGGAGTGGGTTGCCAGTTCCTCCTCCAGGGGATTTTCCCGACCTGGGAATCGAACCTGTGTCTCCTGCAGATTCTTTACCATTGGGGCTACCAGGGAAGCCCAAAGTCATAGGTGTGGAGCCCTGTACGAAGGTCACAGGACAAAAACCTCTGGAACTGACCAAGCCTCATAGCAACTGTGGCCTTGAGCCTCTGGATCTAAACAGGCCAGTTCCTTGACCCCATATAGGTAAAATGTCCACCCTATTACCCACCCTGAGCTTCAATTCCTAGATCAGGAAGATGCCCTGGAGAAGGAATAGGCTGCCCATGCCAGTAGTCCTGAGCTTCCCTGGTAGCTCAGCTGGTAAAGAATCTGCCTGCAATGAGGGAGACCTGGGTTCGATCTCTGGGTTGGGAAGATTTCCTGGAGAAGGGAATGGCTACACACTCCAGTATTCTGGCCTGGAGGATTCTGTGGACTGTATAGTCCACAGGGTCGCAAAGAGTTGGCCACAACTGAGTAGCTTTCACTTTCACTTTTCATTACCCACCCTATAGAACCCTAACCAATCACCTAATGCCACCATTCCAGGAGGAATTTTCTGTGTCTTAAGGCTATAAAAATTGGCTATAAGCCTGCAAAAGGGTTCTGCTCTCTCTCGGGCCTTCTGTTCTAACAGTGCCTCCCACTCTAATAAACTTTATTCTCCTCTCATTGTGCCTCACATATGAAACCACAACATATGGACCACAACAACAGGGGTTGGTTAAAACATATGATGGTCCACCATGCAGTGAAATGCTACATACCTAGTATAACTCATACTGAGGAAGAATATTTACTTTCATTGAACTAATACTAGTCATTATTTCAAAACATATTTTAAAACCAACAGCTTATTTTAAAAAACAGTGGACCTCCTCTGATCCAATGGCAACCACTGCTGCCTGGAATCAGGCCACTTTATCAGTTGCCCATTCTCCAAACTCTTCCTTAACCCTCTAAGATTCACACCTACTTTGGGTCTCACAAACCCCTGTAGCTTTACTTTTCAGCTCACATCTACTGAGCGTTATCTTCTGAACTCAAGGCATCAATTGTGACATTCCATTTTACTGAGGGAAAGAGGATTCTCAAAACATTGGATGGGTTCTCTGGAGGTTAAGAGGCTGAGAAATGGAATATTTCCTCCCATATCATTAAACAAGAATGTCACAGTCACCAGTGATTACAGCTACCATATATGGTAAGCTGGTAAGCCAGGAGGGAACTCAGGAAGGAAAGAATACCTGCCATCCCAATGTTCACTGCAGTACTATGGACATGGAAGCAGCCTAGATGTCCATCAACAGAAGAATAGATAAAGAAGCTGTGGTACCTATATATAATGGAATATTACTCAGCCAGAGAAAGGAATGCATTTGAGTCTGTTCTAATGAGGCGGATGAACTTCAGGTCAGGTCAGATCAGATCAGTCGCTCAGTCGTGTCCGACTCTTTGCGACCCCATGAATCGCAGCACGCCAGGCCTCCCTGTACATCACCAACTCCCGAGCCTATTATATAGAGTGAGGTGAGTCAGAAAGAGAAAGACAAATATTGTACATTAATGCATATATATGGAATCTAGAAAGATGGTACGGATGAACCTACTCGCAGGGCAGCAATGGAGACACGGACATAGAGAACAAAGTAATGGACATGGTGTGGGGGGTGGGGGGAGGGAGAGAATGGGACAAATGGAGAGAGTAACATGGAAACATATACGCTTGTTATTCAGTCACCAAGTTGTATGCAACTCTTTGTGATCCCATGGGCTGCAGCACACTAGGCTTCACTGTCCCTCATCATCTCCCAGAGTTTGCCCAAGTTCATGTCCATTGAATTGGTGATGCCATCCAACCATCTCATCCTCTGTACACTACTGTATGTAAAATAGACAGCCAATGGAAATTTGCTGTATGACTCAGGGAACTCAAATGGGGACTCTGTAACAACCTAGAGGGGTGGGATGGGGTGGGAGGCGGGAGGTGGGAGCGAGGTTCATGAGAAAGAGGATGTAGGTATACCTATGGCTGATTCACCATGATGTGTGGCAGAAACCAACACAATATCGTAAAGCAATTATCCCTCAATTGAAAATAAATAAATAAAATTTTAAAAAACAGAGAGAATACATGCCATCTAGCAGCTGTCAGACTGCAGTCCCTATACAGTGAGCCTCCAGGAAGCTCAGGATGTAAAAACAGGATACTGGCCCCAGAAAGCTGGAGTACATCTCAAAGGAATGGTTTCAGGAAGCCCAGACTCTTATATCTCTCCATACATAGAAAAGTGCTAAATTCCTTAACTTGGGTTATGTAGTTTTCTTTAATGATAACCTTTTGATATTCAGACTACCTGTCCTTTGTTACAAAACTTCTATATAACTTGGCTCCTCCCCTCACCTTCTCCAAGCAGTTCTCCAGGTTTAAATTCCTAAAAATTCCCACTGAAGAAAACATAACTCTCAGCTTTTAGGTTGTTAATCTTTAAGTCAACAAGGCCATCTACCAGGCAATGTATTAATCACTTTACAAATATTAACTCATTCAATCCTCATAGAGATGAAGGGACCTATCATTATCCTCGTTTTTCAACTGGGAAGGTTCTATCTTCCTAAGGTTCCACAGATGATAATTAGTAGAGGTGATATTTTAATCCAAGTATTTTGGCTCCAGAGCCAAGGCTTTCAGTCACAACTTTATTGTCTCTTAACTCTTATTATTAGTAAAAATAATGAAATAATGATTAATAATATTTAATACAACACAGAAGTGTAATCAACGATGATTTTCATTGTCCAGAACTTTTTACTAAGTGTTCTTACTTACAAGAGCTCATTTACCTCTGAAAACTCATTTTGCTGAGACAAGAACTGAGGTTCAAGTACCCATCATTGATGCTGTGAAACCCACTGCAGGAATTCCAGAGCCATTACTATGAATAAATAGTATAATGTAAAGAATAATAAAAAAGTGCCCCCACAGTCCTCAAGCCTTCACAATGTGATTTTACACATTTTTACAATGGATAACTGACTTTGACGCCAACATTCATGCAACACAGTACACCAAGTAAGAAATAGCAAAGTTAACTGTTTTGCTTAATAACAACACATCTTCACACACTAGCGCTAAAGGATTTTCTTAAGGAAATCAAACTCAAATCTGGGAGGTTCTGACTTCACCAGGGTCCTGCAGCTGTTTAGTGGCCCCTGGGCAGGTTCTCCCGCTGGTCTGGCACCGAAGGCGTCTTCCAGCGACTGCTGGCCTCTGGGTAGCGGTGCACCTGAGCAGGTGGGAGGATCAGGCCTGCGGGTCGCGCACCGCCCTCGTCCTCGGTGCCACCCAGCACCGTCAGCGCGCCAACTGCCCCCCGCCCCCCACTCCGGGCCGCTCGGAGCGGGCCCTGGACTCCCTCCCGAGGCCCCACCGCCCTAGACGCTCAGAACCGATGACCGGCTTCAGCCTCATCTGGCCGCCGGCGCGCTCACACCCTTCTCCGGCTGACCCCGGGCCCTCCCCGCC
>SJYU01005234.1:48870-83575 GCA_006410795.1 Tragelaphus strepsiceros | reverse complement strand
CTGGGGTTTGCCACCCTGCCTTCCGCATCTGTTTTCTCTTGTTCTCGTTAGAGTTGATGCTGGGCTCTCATAGCAGTCAGGACGCAGCCTGAATGTCCCCGAACGTCAGAGGGTAAGGGCAGGGTCAGCCCTCGACTTGGCCAGGTCGGGGCCTCCTTCTTGGTTTGGGCCGTGGGCCTGGTTACTGTGGCTACCGGAATTCCGACATCACCTCCATTCTACCGTCTTGGTGTTAAAATGTTCTTTTAGGAAGTGATGGTGACACACGGAGTTTGTAATTAAAAAAAAAAAATTATTGCAAAGTAAAACCTCAGCAATTCATTAGGATCATGAAAGCTAGGATTGACAGAATTAATCAAACAGCTATGCTTAACAGAGGAGGAAAATTAGTCTCAAGGTCATTGCTTTAGTTGTTACTATTATTCATTTGACTGCTGTCCACTGTTGAGAGTGTCATAGACCTAGTGGCTGTGATAGCAATTCAAGTTGTAGATCCTTTCACATCTCAAAGGGCTTTTACCTGTTCTTGGTGTGGGGGTGGGGTTGCTGCGAGGTAGAAATGATGGATATTACGACCCTTACAGGGGATGGGAGTTCACTCATGCCCTGGCTTAATGAACTGACTCAGTGGAGTGGGTCTTAATGGAGCAAGCTGGATTTGACTCCAGCCAAGTCATGGGCATTTTCCATCTACCTGCTGTCTTTCTAGGTTTGGGGAGGAGCAGTCAGAAGTACCCAGTACTTTGAGGTTGTAAATGTAATAAACAGTCATTCCTTAGAAGGTCAGGTTGATTCACCCAGAGGTTCAAGGTCCCACTGTGTTGCTGGCCCTCTTGTCAGGAAAGGGTGAGGCAAGGCAGACTGGAAGCAGCAAGGGCTGGCTGAGCCTGTGTGGGGCTTCCATGAGGCCTTTTAACAAGTGATGGTGCATTTGGTGTCCACTACTTGGAGAAGGAAATGGCAACCTACTCCAGTATTCTTGCCTGGAGAATCCCATGGACAGAGGAGCTTCACGGGCCATGGTCCATAGGGTCACAGAGAGTCGGGCACGACTGAAGTGACTAAGCACGCACTTTGTAGTCATGGGTCAGAGGTGGACTTAATGCTGGGCTGGAATGCCCTTCTGTGAGCCAGTAGTCCCTAAACTGTGTCCCTATGGTAGATCATATAAGTGCAGATTTGATATTTGCAGTTAGAAGTATTTTTGAGTGCTCTCATAAGTCTGCAGTTGTTACTTATTTCTTAGAGGTACCCATTTGAAAACTGAGGTCACATTTTTAGTATACTTTATTTTCATTTCATGGAAAGAACTATGTACTTACTATGGTATGTACAAATTTGGGAACAGTCCGCATCTCCAGATGTCTGCAAGTTTTGCTGATAGACCAGTGTCTAGCCAGGCAGACCTGGTTTCCTAAGATCCTTTGGCCTTTCCAAGTCAGTCTACTAGACAAGGTGCTGCAGCAATAAGTCCAGAGATTCAGGGCAGGGATGGGAGGGGAGCCATGATTTCTGCTGGGCTGTTTATAGAAGAGCCTCCAAATCTAGTGTTCTTTTCTAAGTGATAATTTCCATAAGAGGATTGGTAAGGAAAGAAGAAATTCTGACAAGTTTTGAGGACCTTACCAATGTGCTAGGCATTATACAAAAGAGAATGGCAAAATGAAGTCATGAAAGGGAAAAGATATATATGAGATGACTCACAGCTCAGTGTGTTTGGAGCTACGTAGAGATAAGTCCAGAGATGGAGGCAGGGTCAAACTGCAGGACCTAGCCTCCTTTTGTGGGTTTACTGCCCACTGTTCATGGAAGGATGTTTGTCATACAGTTCTTGGGCAATCCATGTGCCAGCAGTTTGGAGGTGGCAGAGGGGACAGGAGAGATGGAGCTCATTAGCCTGCTACCGGCTACTCTCTTCTGCAGGCCTCCACTCCTTACAGCCTGCATCTCTTCTTTACTCTGCCTGCTCCTTCATTGTTGGGGGTTCTTTGGGTTCTACAGTCTATCTTTGTTAATTCCTACGTAGTACATGTTCTTTGCATAATTGCATCCATTTCTGCAGCTTTAAATGTCCAAATCAAAGGTTCTTAACCTGGGGTTCATAACTTATGGGTGGGCTTCCAAGGTCCTGCATTCCTTGAAATTGTGTGAAGTATTTGGATATACTTGAATTTGTATAAAATACTAATAAAGAATTAGTATTCTTTATTATATAAAGAAATTGTACAAAGTGTGTATTTTCCTGGGACCAAAGTCTGTGGCCTTCATCATCTGCAGTCCGTCTTGAAGGGGCTCCTACCCAGAGCAACTTTACAACCATCCATCCATACCCATCTAGAGGGATAGCAAACCTAGTTAACTGTTAACCTAGTTAACCTATATACACACATATATATATCATATTGTTAATGGTAGATAATTTGATAAACAAAAGTATAAAATTTAAAAACAAAAGAAGTATAAAACAGAAAATAAAAATCAAGTGTAGTCTGAGTTTCTATAGACCACCAGTTTAAACATTTTGATATTTTTAAAATCAGGCCATTATTTTATCAGCAAGACATGCTCCGCTCCCCACCACCCTGCTGCCCCTGCCACCATCTTAGTTAGGCAGGTATCCTGACAGACATTTTCTATTGCATTTACATGTTTTATCCTTCCCCCCCATTTTTTAATTTATTATTTTACAAATAACATAAAATTTGCCATCTTAAACATTTGCTCTCTCGTTTACATAAGTGGTCTCATACTGTTCTGCAGCTTGCTTTATTCACCCGGCAGAATGCTTTGAAATTCTTTTCGTGTGAAAACAAAGAACAGATCTACCTAAAATTTGACAGTTATATAATATTCTGTCATGCTTATGTTATCTAGTTAAGAATGCTTTCAGTTTTCTTCGTAAGATAATGCTGTACAATTGGTGTCTCCCTATGGACACGCACAAGTGTGTTTCTAAAATAGATACAATGAATTGTGGTCAGAGGACCTGTCTGTTTTTTAGCTGATGCTACCAAATATCCTTATAATGATTGTACCGCATTCCCCTTATACCACCACATTGTAAGGGTCCTCTACACCTTCCAACATGTGATGACATCAAACTTTAAAAGTTTTGCCTGTCTGATGGAATTATTGAATCAAGAAATAGTAAGCTAATGGCATCTTCATTCACCCTGTCTTCAAAATAGAAACTTCATCCCTGACTCCTTATATCCCCTTGGTGCTTAGTCGCTCAGTAGTGTCCAACTCTTTGTGACCCCATGGACTGTAGCCCACCAGGCTCCTCTGTCCATGAGGATTCTCCAGGCAAGGATACTGGAGTGGGTTGCCATGCCCTCCTCCAGGGGATCTTCCCAACCTAGGAATCATACCCATGTCTCCCACATTGCAGGTAGATTCTTTACCATCTGAGCCACCAGGAAAGCCCTTGGAAATAATCCTAATTTCTTTGATCTGGTTGATAACACTGAACTCTGCTGCTAAGTTGCTTCAGTCGTGTCTGACTCTGTGAGACCCCATAGACAGCAGCCCACTAGGCTCCTCCGTCCCTGGGATTCTCCAGGCAAGAATACTGAAGTGGGTTTCCATTTCCTTCTCCAATGCATGAAAGTGAAAAGTGAAAGTGAAGTCGCTCAGTCGTTCCCAACTCTTAGCGACCCCATGGACTGCAGCCTACCAGGCTCCTCCGTCCATGGGATTTTCTAGGCAAGAGTACTGGAGTGGGGTGCCTTTGCCTTCTCCAAACATTGAACTCTAACCACCCATAATATCTCATAAGTAAACTCATACCCTAAGGTTTTTGTTTCAGAAAATGGGGTCATTGTAACACTTAAGTAGTCTCTACACAGGGCCTGGAGTGATGATGAGATCTGTCCTGGACTGAAAGTAGGGGAAGCAAGGAGAGCCACAGAACACCTCACCTGCCCTCCTGGCCACTCCCCCAGGATTCATCTCCCTTGGCAGCTGAAAGCAACTCCCATTAACACTGACTGGATATTTAAAAGTACCCCAGACTTAACTGCAACCTTTTGTCTTTCCTGTCCAGGAAGATTCTCTCCAACACCAACATTTTTGTGGGAAAAGAAAGGATCCTGGGCTTCCTTTCCTGGGAAGGACTCAGCTTTCCCACTGAAGCATGTTCTGATCCAAATGGACCACAAGAGCTTCAAGCTTTTCACACTGGGTGGAGGATGGGTCTTCTGGCCAGGCCAAGGGGAGGAAGGAAAGGGCCCACAGATCACACCACGGGGATGAGGCACTGAGGAATTCATGTGAGGTATATATATCTGCTCCTGGGTGAAGTCCAAAAGAGCTCCGAGCCTCTGCTCAGGAGCTGCTGTGGCTTCCAAAGAATGCATGCATGTGGCTTTGGCAGCAGGATGCAGACTTCGCTCTTCCTCTGTAGATCTGGGGTTGCCCAGTGAACCAGCAGCCACCCCAGTGGCTCCCCGCTGTAGAAAACTAGAGAACTAGGAGGGTTGTTATAGCTGAAGCATCCCTGGCTCTGCAAGAGCAGCTGACCAGACTCCACTTACGTGCTCACGGGTGTCAGATGTGCCAGCGCTTCGTCAGATGGAGTGCCACGTGGTGACTTCTCTCTCAACTTAAAGGAGAACCTCTTCTTACACATAACCATGAGTGTCAGGAGTTTTCCAGCCCAAAGGAATGTTCTTTTAAATTTAGATCCTGCCTGCTTCTAAGGAGTGTGTTGTTAGGCCCTCTTGAAGTGTTTTTGTATATATTGTGTTATTTAATCTTCATAGCAACCCTATAGTAAGTACTATTATTACCTGTATTGTAAGGATAAAGAAATTGAGGCCCAGCTAAGCAGTTTAAGTTAAAACTTGATGCCTAACAGCCCCATTATGGATAACTGGTTTAAATTTATTTACTGAGGCACAACAAAAATGTTCGATTCAGTATTTTGTTCTGATCACAAAGCACGTGCAGCATCTCTGGCATGCTCGGAATGAAAATGAAGTGAGGATGTGTTCACTTGGTTTATTGGAGCAAGAAGCTATTTTAGCAGAGTGGTTATACCCTCAATTTTGCTTGTATGAAATATGGCTGAGTGTAGAATAATTTAGACACAGCTCTTTCTTTTAAAGAAGAATTCCCTCTAGGAGGTTTTACATTCCTAGTGAGATGACCTGCATGTCAGGAAGGCCTATTTTTCTGTTGTAGTTCAGACATGGTTCTGTCTTAGATTCTCTGCATTGTAACTTTTTATAAAACTGTTAGTTGTCTTAAATGTGCATGGTAAAATTTTCAAAATGAACATAAATGAAAACTCAGGTACCTTGCCTCGTGCTCCTGTCTGAGAAGCTGGCATCCTCATTAGAGAAGCATCTCCCTGGGAGGCAGGGCACAGTGTGGATTCCAGTTCTTCTTGTTCTGTTTTAAACCCAGAATGTTTTTTGGAGATTATCTTTGTTACTTTGTTTCTGTTTAGCTTGGTTCTTTCTCACGGATTTGTAGATCTTTGTACATTGAGAAAACTAACTTTCATCCTTTGTGTTATACATGTTTTTCCACTGTCTGGCCTTTTGACTTTATGAAGCCTTTCCTACTCTGAGATTTTTTTTTTAAAGTCTTAAATATTTATTTCAGTGCATTTTTGTTTCATTTTCTAATTTAACTCTTTGATCCAGGTAGTTTTCATTTTGGTGAAAGGAGTAGTAAGAATTTACCTTTATTTTTTCCAAGTTGTTAAAATTGAATGATCACCAGATACTTAGAGCTACCTGGATCAGGTATACAGTAGGCCCAACTGTATTTGGGCCTACTCTGGGGTCCTCTTTTACTGAACTCTTCGTCTATTTGTGAACCAGTAGTACAGCTTTCGGGGAAGGCAATGGCACCCCACCCCAGTACTCTTGCCTGGAAAATCCCATGGACAGAGGAGCCTGGTAGGCTCCAGTCCATGGGGTCGCTAAGAGTCGGACACGACTGAGCGACTTCACTTTCACTTTTCACTTTCATGCATTGGAGAAGGAAACGGCAACCCACTCTAGTATTCTTGCCTGGAGAATCCCAGGGACAGAGGGGCCTAGTGGGCTGCCGTCTATGGGATCGCACAGAGTCGGACACGACTGAAGCGACTTAGCAGTAGCAGCAGCAGCAGTACAGCTTTAATTTATTGTGGTTTATACTGTGTTTTACTGTCTGGCAGGTTTTGTCCTCCTTCATTACTATACTTTTTCAGAATTTTCCCGATTATTATTGTACAGATATTCCTGAATAGAGTCAGCTTATCTGTTTTTAAACCTAAATTCACTTGTAGGTCAATTTAGTGAGAATTGACTTTAAAATTATGGTAAGCCTTTCTTTATCCAAAAAGGATATGGGTTTTCATTTGTTCAAGTCTTTTTTTTAAAAATATAAGCTTATTTATTTTAATTGGAGGTTAATTACTTTACAATATTGTATTGGTTTCACCATACATCAACATGAATCTGCCATGGGTATACACGTATTCCCCATCCCGAAACCCCCTCTCTCCTCCCTGCCTGTACCATCCCTCTGGGTCATCCCAGTGCACCAGCCCCAAGCAACCAGTATCATGCATCGAGCTTGGACTGGCGATTCATTTCATATATAATATTATACATGTTCCAGTGCCATTCTCTTCTTTAGTATTTAGAAATTCTTTTCATTTAGAGGTTGCACATTTTTATGTATATTAAAATTTTTTTTTCTTTTTGATACTCTACAAGGGAGTCCTCCTTTCACGTTGTTAAACTTGTTTGTATATAAGAAGGCAATTTGGTTATTACATTTTTTTTGTATGTACTCAGCTTACCGAGTTCTCTTATTGCTCACAGCAATTTTTCAGTTGATCTCTTCTATTTCCTTTCTGTTATCATGGATAAAAAACAAGTTGATTTTTCCTTTGCTATGGGCAGACTGTGTGTCTTTTGGGTCCATGGTGGAATGCTGCTTTCCCTAAGTGCCTCCAGTCCCTGTGCTGCTCAGCATCTCCAAGGAGGTTGTTTGTGGGTCCTGGGCCAGAACATAAGCATTGGCTTACTCATGGTACCCTCCAGCCAGGCTCATCTATAGCCTTCCCATTTGAGACAGTAGCAGCTCTATTGAGTCTTAACATTTGAGGTTTACCAGACTCTTTCTCCGGGGAAGGCAATGGCACCCCACCCCAGTACTTTTGCCTGGAAAATCCCATGGACGGAGGAGCCTGGTAGGCTCCAGTCCGTGGGGTCGCTAAGAGTCGGACACGACTGAGTGACTTCACTTTGACTTGTCACTTTCATGCATTGGAGAAGGAAATGGCAACCCACTCCAGTGTTCTTGCCTGGAGAATCCCAGGGACAGGGGAGCCTGGTGAGCTTCCGTCTATGGGGTCGCACAGAGTCGGACATGACTGAAGCGACTTAGCAGCAGCAGACTCTTTCTCACATGCTCTCCAGTCCTGCACAGAGTTCAGAGCCCAACCCTGTGTTGTTGCCTCTGGTGCTGCCACCCAGATCTGATCTTCCTCATCTGTAGTCTGTTCTCAATATGAAACAGGCATATTGACTTGCACTCAGACTGCCTTCCAGAATAAAAGCCGGAGTCTTTTCTATGGCCCGGAAAGTTTGGTCTTACCTGACCTCTTCTATGTCTTCCTCCTACTCACTCCATACCAGTTGCACCATCTGCCCACTGAATGCTGAGCACCTTCTGGCCTGTGTGGTGCCTGGAACAATCTCCTCATGGAGCCAACCATATGCCCCCACTTGCCAAGCTTGCACTTGATGTCCCCTTCTCCAGGAGGCCCACCCTGACCTAATTACTGCAGTCTGTGCTGCCCGTTCACCCCATGCCTGGTACCCTGATCTTAGTCTGCACTTTCTTTCTTTCTTCCACAGTGTTTTAACACCTCCCAGTGTATCTTCTGTTTAAACGTTCAAAAATAGTTTCTCAGTTTCCCCTACCTCCTTGAATGTAAGCTAAGAGCAGAGGTATTTATGTCCTTCACAGATATATCCTGAACTCCTAGAAAAGTTCCTCAGTTCAGTTCAGTCGCTCAGTCATGTCTGACTCTTTGCGACCCCATGAATCGCAGCACTCCAGGCCTCCCTGTCCATCACCAACTCCCGGAGGTCACTCAGACTCACATCCATCGAGTCAGTGATGACATCCAGCCGTCTCGTCCTCTGTCGTCCCTTCTCCTCCTGCCCCCAATCCCTCCCAGCATCAGAGTCTTTTCCATTGAGTCAACTCTTCGCATGAGGTGACCAAAGTACTGGAGTTTCAGCTTTAGCATCATTCCNGTTTCACTATAGGAATTTGGGGGAATATAGTTCAGGCCATGCAATCATTGAAAGGAGAGTTGTAAACTAAAATGCGTGGCACAAAGGTGAGATTCTGCTGCTGCTCTCTCTTGCAAGACTTGGGTCTGCTTCCAGTTGAAACACAGAGACTCAATTAGATGTGAAGTTCTTTGATGAGAAAAAAGAAGAGATTTATATGTATATTTTTAGAAATGAGCCCAAATTCCAGGTTGTCCCTGTGATAATTACACTCTTGTCTTCTACCTCTTGCATGGAAAAGAAAGGGCTGAAGTTAAGTTCCTGTGTTGGGAACTTCTGACGAGTGTGTCCTGAAAGCCTGTGTGCAGGGGGAAGAGGCCAGGGAGTACCCTGGGTGGAACTACCTGTCCTCTGCCCTTGTCCTCGCTCCATGTCACCGCCAGGACAGGCCTGCTTCTTCCCCTCTGGAAAACTATTTTTAACCAGTCATGGTTAATTTTTTATTCTTTTTACAAAAGCTATATATGTTCTTTTCAGAAAAATGAAACAAAGACAATGAAAACCTCCATTTTTGTCAGCAATAGGATCAGATTTAGTCAGAGAGTTGCCTAGTACTCTGCAATGATAACCTGGAGTAGGAAATAGCAACCCACTCCAGTGTTCTTGCCTGAAAATTCCATGGACAGAGGAGCCTGGTACACTATATAGTCCCTGGGGTCACAAAGAGTTGGACACAACTGAGCACACACACACTGCACTGTTAAAATGGCTAAAACAGCTATGAACACAGTTACCACTGGGGTTACCAGAACTCTTTTCAGAGAGGGCTGAAGATGAGACCTTCGAGGAACATGCTGGAACAATAACCAATGGTCCTGAAATCCTTCTTTCCTCCAGGAGAATGAATTTCATTAACACAAAACATTTGTTTTGCTGATGAATTAAATGGAGCTAGATTACTTGTCCGGGGAAGGCAATGGCACCCCACCCCAGTACTTTTGCCTGGAAAATCCCATGGACGGAGGATCCTGGTAGGCTCCAGTCCATGGGGTCGCTAAGAGTCGGACACGACTGAGTGACTTCACTTTCATTTTTCACTTTCATGCATTGGAGAAGGAAATGGCAACCCACTCCAGTGTTCTTGCCTGGAGAATCCCAGGGACGGGGGAGCCTGGTGAGCTTCTGTCTATGGGGTCGCACAGAGTTGGACACGACTGAAGCGACTTAGCAGCAGCAGCAGCAGCAGCAGATTACTTGTCTCTAAGGGGGCCTGCCACAGTGTTTTACACTCTTGGAAAAACATTGGTTTGAAGGGGCAGCAGATTACAAGTTTTCTTGGGGCAGACACACATACAGTTCTCACCCTGACCCTGGCTAATAGCATTACTTTAATAGCTCATTTAGCTTTATTAAATCAATTTGTGCCTCTTCTATTTAAAAAATTCAAGTAAGACAAAATAAACTGATATCATACTACCCAGAAATAACTAACACTATTAACTTTAAAGCATTTTGTTTGGAAATAACTTCTACTTAGAGATAAGTTACAAAATTAAAAGGGCACCTCATACAGAGTCTCCTATTCTTAATCTTTTAGCTCATTTACCATTCCCATTTATCATTCTATGGGTATGCATGTGTATACACACACACATAAATACATACATATATACTTTTTTTCTTAACTAGAAGTTAAGGAAAAGTTAGAAACTAACTTGCATATATCATTACCCATTTATTCCTAAATTCTTCAGTACCTTATTTCCTAAGAGTAGAGATATTCTCTTACATAACCACAGTACCAGTTATCAACATCAGTAAATGTGACATGGATAGCACCTATATTTCAATTTAGTCAATAGATCACAAAATGTCTCCTTCTGGTTTAAGATCCAGTCTAGGGGTAGTTACTACATTTTCCCCTTATCTCTGTAGCACCCTTAATCAGGAAAGTTCCTCAATATTTTTTTTTCTTTTGAGACATTCATTGTTGTTGTTTAGTCATGTCCAACTCTATGTGACCCTATGGACTGTAGAGGAGCCCCATTCTCCAGGGTCCTCTGTCCATGGAATTCTCTGGGCAAGAATACTGGAGTGGGTTGCCATTCCCTTCTCCAGGGGCTCTTCCCAACCCAGGGATCAAACCCAGGTCGCCTTCATCACAGGCGGGCTCTTTACTGCTGAGCCACCAGGGAAGCCCAAGACATTCATACTTTGTGATAATATTGTTTTCCCCTGTCACAATACATTTCATTTTGGGTTTGTCCTTATGATTACATCAAGATTCTACAGTCTCAGCCAGAGTGCTGCATAGGTGATCATGTGTACTTCCTCAAGGTACCACAGCTGGAGGCACATACAGCTCTCTATCCCCATGTTCACTGGCTTTGCTTACCCCATCAAGTATAATTGCTACTTTTTTCTTTTTTCCTCCTGGCACCTAATAAGCAATCTGTGAGGAAACATTTTGGGCCTGGGCAAATATCTTGCTCCCCGTCAACATTCTTTTTCCAGAACTGGCATTCATTGGTGTTTCTAGCTTGAACCAATCTTTATTAGGATAATTCTAAAAGCGATGCTGTGCTTCCTCCCCCCGCCATTTGTTTATCTGTTTGTTATCTGTACGGACTCACTAATACCTGTTTTTCAATGGTTTTAAATTGATTACTGTATTTAATTATATTCACGCTCAAACTGACTAACACTTGGTAGTGGAAGCCTCTTCAAGGTGGCTTCTGTGACGTACCCCAGCATTTTCTTTTTTCGAGTACTTCCTCATTTTCAGAGGGATTCCCTGGTAGCTCAGCTGGTAAAGAATTAGCCTGCAATGCAGGAGACCCCAGTTCAATTCCTGGGTCAGGAAGATCCGCTGGAGAAGGGAATGGCTACCCACTCCAGTATTCTGACCTAGAGAATTCCATGGACTGTATAGTACATGGGTCACAAAAAGTCGGACACGACTCAGCGACTTTCACTTTCACTTTTAGTCTTCAGAAATAAAATGCTCAGGCTCATCTTGTTCTTTTGCTGCTCCAGCCCTGGCCTCTCTAATTTCTCCAAGGAGACCTGATAGCTTTTAGTGTGGTGTGATATTGAAGGGTACTTGGTACGCTCACTAATACTGTAGTGTCTTTGCTTCAGGCCTTTTCAATGGACAGAGCTAGGAAATGTATGCATGTGTACACAGATACACGAACATGCATGTAGAAATCACAAGTGCATACCAGTACCTCCAATCCCAGTATACCTCTGTGAATTCTTTTTCTAACTTCCTTCATTCCTTATTTGTGTGCCCTTTCTTCAACAATGGAATCCTGACTTCCGACAAAATGAACACATTTAATCATTCTTCCCTGGTGGCTCAGACAGTAAAGCGTCTGCCTACAATGCGGGAGACCCGGGTTCAATCCCTGGGTTGGGAAGATCTCCTGGAGAAAGCAATGGCAACCCACTCCAGTATTCTTGCCTGGAAAATCCCATGGACGGAAGAGCCTGGTAGGCTACAGTCCGTGGGGTCACAAAGAGTCGGACACGACTGAGCAACTTCACTTCACAATAATATACGTTAAATAGTTTGTTCTTAAATAGATTATACTTATCAAGGCTACTTAAATTAATTCAGGATCATCCCTCCCTGCCCACACTATTAACTTTTGATGAACATCCTTCTAGATCTCCCTGTATACACCTTTAGATAAAAAGACAGTTTTATTAAATAGTAATCACACTCTACATACTCTTCTGTAACCTGGCTTTTCCCAACCAATGAAAATATCATTAACATCATTCCATATCATACAACATCTTTTTTTTTCCACAAAATGAGATCCATAGAATATTTTTTAATGATTGCACAATAAGACTGTACCATAATTCCTGTTATTGGACTTTGATTTAAAAGATGTCCAGTTTTTCACATAATAGCGTAAAAGAATGAAAATATATCTTTTATGCACTTGGCATCAGCATATTTGTAACTAAATTTTAATTGTTTCAGTAGGATAGAAGTGGAATTACTGGTCAAAGGATATGTTTTTTTTAATGCTTTTTTGGATGGTTATTTGCTCTGTTCCACAGTTTTTGAGTGCTGGTTTTTCTAGACACATGTGGGCCTGGCTTCAAGATTCTAGTTTTGAGGATCTGGAGTGTGACCAGGATTTGTAGTTTTTAAAGGCTTCTTAAGAGATTTTGATGTGCATCAATCAATTTGATAGGTGAAAGTGGTATTTCATTAATTTAATAATAATTTTCTTCTGAAATTGTTTCAGACACTCAGATTTGGGAGAAGTAACATCAGAAATAAAAGCTTCTGAGAGACGAACAGCTGTGGCCATTGCAGGTAAAGTTGGGTTTGGGCCCACCCTGTAGCAAATCCATTTATTCTGTCCCATTGGGATTCTGGATTCCAGTACCATACTGGGCAGGATCATGGGCCTCAAAAACAAATAAGCATAAGGAGCCTGCCAGGCTCCTCTTTCCATGAAATTCTCCAGGCAAGAATATTGGAGTGGGTAACCATTCTCTTTTCCAGGAGATTTTCCCAACCCAGGGAAGCCCCCATTTTGGATCTATCTTTTATTAGTTTGGTGCTCCTCAAAATGAATGTGTCCTATTGGATATTAATAGTGTTATGCAAAAATAACCCTACAAAAATATGCAAATAAGTTTGGGTTAATAAAATTTTATTTTATCCATTCAAACAAATATTTGTTGACTGTTTACCATGTGTTGGTTTTATTGTAGGAATTGTGAATATAAGAAACAATAGTGAATGCAATAACCAAAAATCCTAGTCTTTTGGGAACTTAAGTTCTAGAAGGTAGGCACTGTGTGAGTTCATGGTCAGTTGGTCAAGGCTAAGCAAAGCTGAGATCAAGCAATAATTGCTCAAAGCCCTTCAGTTTTTCAAGACCTTGAATTATACTATTCATTAGCCACTGCTGCTGGTGCTGCTAAGTCACTTCAGTCGTGTTTGACTCTGTGCGACCACAGAGACGGCAGCCCACCAGGCTCCCCCATCCCTGGGATTCTCCAGGCAAGAACACTGGAGTGGGTTGCCATTTCCTTCTCCAATGCATGAAAGTGAAAAGTGAAAGTGAAGTTGCTCAGTCATGTCCGACTCTTCGAGACCCCAAGGACTGCAGCCCACCAGGCTCCTCTGTCCATGGGATTTGCCAGGCAAGGGTACTGAAGTGGGATGCCATCGCCTTCTCCGTCATTAGCCACTAGGCACATATTTAAAATTAAATAAAATTAAAAATTCATTTCCTCATTCACACTAGCCATATGTCAAGTGCTCAGGAGCCAGACAGCTAGTGACTGCATGTTTAACAGTGTAGATATAGAACAAGGCAATCTATTGGCAGGCAGTGCTGTATAAAATTAGGAAAGAAAATTTCAGGGTGGGCTGGGGAAAAGCAGTGGCCTTACTGGCTTATTGTGAGCTAGGTTGCCCTATTTAGTTTTCTACAACAGCCTCATAAGATAGTCATTATCAGTCCTTTGTTTCATTTGAGGAAACTGAGGCTCAAAGATGTTCTGGCCCTTTTCCAAAATTCTATCTTCCCAGTGAATAAGGCTTTTGTAATTATTAAAAAAAGTTTCTTCCTGAGGCATGTGAATTCCTCTTAAGCATATTTTTAAGACCTAAAGCAAGCTTTTCAACCTATAAGATTAAAAAATAAAATTGTATTGAAGTATAATATGAATATGGAAAAGAGCCCATATTGTAAGTGCATAGCTTGATAAAGTTTCACAAAGACTGACTTATGTTAGCCAGCATCCAGGAGAAGAAGCTAAACAAAAACATTACCTAAGAAGTCCACCTTCTAATCACTTCCTACCCTGCCTTTGCCAGACATAGCCACTCTCTAGACTTCCAAAAGCTTAGATTAATTTTGCTTGCTTTGTGCTTTATATAATTATCCTATAGAATATATTTGCTTTTGTTTTATCTCAAGTCTGAGGACTCTAATTACTTCATAACTTTTTCTTTAAAAAAATTATTTAAATCATTGAAGAGAATTCTGGAAGATGGCATAGCAAGATGTGCCAGGAATACCTCTCCTCACCTGGACAGCAGTTGTGCTGGCAGAATCTGTCTGATGTAATTACTCTGGGACTCTGCAGTCTGATGGAGGCTTCCAACTTCCAGGGGAAGAATTAGAGGGTAAATTGCAGTTAATTTTGGTCAGTTTCAGCTCTTAATACAGTAGCAGCTACCCATCTCTACCCACAGCCAAGTGGCAGGCAACTGTGTACATGGTCTTGGAGTAACTTGACACAGCATGTGGGATCCAGGGTGAGCAAAAAAACCCATCCTCTAAATATCCAGTATCTGTGCTCTAATTGCTGATTGCTGTTTCTGATCACAGAACTGAAGGCAAAGAGGGGGACAGCAGTTGTCAGAACTCCAAACATTGTTGCAAGCCCCTCCCCCTCTAGCTGAAGGGCCTTACAGGGAGAATCAAAAGATCAACACCTTCCCATCTATCATTATTTGCTTATTTCTATTTTGTAAGCCACACATTAAAGAGTGGAACATTCAAAAACAACTGCATATATGGGAAAAATTAGAAAATAATTGTGAATTCCCAGGAAAGTGCTCAAAAAAGATCAGATCAGTTCAGTTCAGTTCAGTTGCTCAGTTGTGTCTGACTCTTTGCGACCCCCCATGAATCGCAGAACGCCAGGCCTCCCTGCCCATCACCAACTCCTGGAGTTCACTCAGACTCACGTCCATCAAGTCAGTGATGCCATCCAGCCATCTCATCCTCTGTCGTCCCCTTCTCCTCCTGACCTCAATCAGAGTCTTTTCCAGTGAGTCAGCTCTTCACATGAGGTGGCCAAAGTACTGGAGTTTCACCTTTAGCATCATTCCTTCCAAAGAAATCCCAGGGCTGATGTCCTTCAGAATGGACTGGTTGGATCTCCTTGCAGTCCAAGGGACTCTCAAGAGTCTTCTCCAACACCACAGTTCAAAAGCATCAATTCTTTGGCACTCAGCCTTTTTTACAGTCCAACTCTCACATCCATACATGACCACTGGAAAAACCATAGCCTTGACTAGATGGACCTTTGTTGGCAAAGTAATGTCTCTGCTTTAGAGAAGACTTTAAGTTTACATCTTAAGCTGAATCTCAGCACAGCAACAGCCAACAGCAATCAAAAACAAACAAACAAAAAATAACCATAGCAAACCCTGAGTAAGGGGAAATAATCTGGTTTACATAGTTAGCACATTATTAGATTCAAAGGTGTTCAACAAAAACATCACAAAGCATATAAAGAAACAGGAATATGGTCCTGTTCAAAAGGAAAAATATATCAACAAAATCTGTGTCTCAAAAGACTGTGGCAGATATATTAGACAGACTTTAAAACAACAATCCTAAAGATGCTAGAAGAACTAAAGGAGGATATAGAGAAAGTCAAGAGAATGGTGAGTGAACAAAAGGTGAATATCAATAAAGAAATAGAAAACCTAAAAATAAGCCAAAACAAATTCTAGAGCTGAAGAGTACAACAACTGAAATGAAAAATTCACTAGCAGGATTCAAAGGCAGACTTGGCAGGCGGAAGAATGAATTAGTGAACTTGAAGATTGGACAGTGGAAATTATCAAAGCTGAGGAACAGAAAGAGAAAAGATTGAAGAAAAGCAGACAGAGCCTGTTGGACACCATCAAAAGGACGAAGATACTCATTGTAGGAGACCCAAAGGAGAAGAGAAAGAAGCAGAGAGAATATTTGAAGAAATAATGGCTGAAACTTCCTGAATCTAAAGAAAGATGTGTATGCAATCATCCAAAAAGCTCAATGAACTCCAAGTAAAATGAATTCAGAGAGACCTACACCAAGACACATAATACAAAGAAAAAGAAGAAATCTTGAAAGCAGCAAGTGATAAGTCACTACAAGTGATTTACAAAGAAATAATCTGCAGATTTCTCATTAGAAACTTTGAAGGCCAGAAAATATAGTCAAAGTGTTTAAAAAAACTGTCAACCAGGATTCATATATCCAGCAAAACTGTGCTTCAGAAATGAGGGAGAAATCAAGACATTCCCAGATGAACAAAAGCTGAGGGAGTTTGTGACTACTAGTTATCCCTAGAAGAAGCGCTTAAGGGAGTACTGCAAAGAGAAAGGATATTCATTAGACAGGAACCTTACGCTGTATGAGAAATAAAGATCTCAGTAAGGTAGACACATGGGCAATTATATAGTTAGTATTATTGTAACAGTTGTTTGTAACTGCACTTTTTGTTTTCTATGTAATGTAAGAGACCAATATATTTAAAATTAAAAATTAATATAAGAGCTAGCATTACTGTAACATTCATTTGTAATTCCAAATCTTGTTCTGTATGTAATTTAGGAGACTAATACATTTGAAGAGTTATTAGTTTATGTTTAGGGGCACACATTATATAAAGATGTAATTTTGTGATATCAAAAAACAAAAGGGGTTTTTGGTTTTACAGCATGTAAACAATTAGAATATATGTTGTTGACATTAAATTAGTATAAATTCAAATTAGAATGTTATAAACTTAGGAGACTAAATGTAATCCCCATGGCAACCACAAAGGAAATTGTTATAGAGTATACACAAAAGGGAATCAAGAAACAATTTAAACATTTCACTACCAAAAAATAGACACAAAAGAAAGAATGCAGGAAATGAGGGACAAAAAGATATAGCACAATGACAGAAATAAGTGCCTCCTTATCAGTACTTACTTTAAATGTAAGTGGATTAAACTCTCCCATCAAAAAACAGAGATTGGCACAATTGATAAAAACACATGACCTAACTCTTGCCTAGAAAATCCCATGGATGGAGGAGCCTGGAAGGCTGCAGTCCATGGGGTCGCTGAGGGTCGGACATGACTGAGCGACTTCACTTTCACTTTTCACTTTCATGCTTTGGAGAAGGAAATGGCAACCCACTCCAGTGTTCTTGCCTGGAGAATCCCAGGGATGGGGGAGCCTGGTGGGCTGCCGTCTATGGGGTCGCACAGAGTCGGACACAACTAAGGCAACTTCGCAGCAGCATAAGAGACTCACTTTTGAGATCCAAAGACAACTTGTAAAAGTAAAAAGATGGAGAAAGATATTATGTGCAAATAATTATCAAAAGAGAACTTCAGTGGCTATACTAATTTCAGATGAAATAGGCTTTAAGTAAAAAACAACTACAAGAGACAGAGAAGGATATTACATGTTAACAAACATTTCAATATAGTAAGAAGATATAATAATTATAAGCATTTATGTAATGTCAGACCATCAAAATATAAAAAGCAAAACCTGAGAGAACTGAAGGAGAAAATAGATGGTTCTACAGTAATAGTTGTGGATTCCAATACCCCACTCAGAATAATGGATAGAACAACCAGACAGAAGATAAGTGAGGAAATAGAGGCCTTCAACAACACAATAAACCTACTAGACCTAAGAGATATATGCAGAACACCCCCCTCCCCCGGCCAGCAACAACAACAACATACACATTCTTCTCAACTGGATATAGGATATTTTCCTGGGTAGACCATATATAGGGCCACAAAGTAAGTGTCAGTGGTTTCTAAAAGATAGATATCATACAAAGTATCTTCTTTGACCATGGTGTGATAAAGTTAGAAATCAATAACAACCTGGAGAATTCACAAAATTTTGGAGACCTAATAATGTCCTTTAAAACAACCAATGGATCAAAGACAAAATCACAAAGAAATTTAAAAAATAGTTAAGAAGACATGAATGAAAATATAAACACATCATATTAACACTTATGGACTGCATCCAAAGTGGTACTAAGGGGAAATTTATAAATGCTCATGTTTAAAACAAGAAACATCCCATATAAACAGACTAACTTTACAACTTTAAGTTGTAACGGGAAAAGAAAAACAAGCTAAATGCAAAGCTCACACAAAGAAAGAAATAATAAAAGATTAGAGCAGAGATCAATGAAATAGAGAATAGAAAACGAATAGATTCCATTTCAAGATGGTGGAGTAAAAGGATGTGCGTGTATCTCCTCCCATGAGAGCACCAAAATTGCAACTAGCTGTTGAACAACCATCAACAGGAGGATGCTGGAAACCACCAAAAAAAGATACCGCACAAGCCAAAAAGATACCAAAGACAAACAAGAAGCTGCAGTGAGACAGTAAGAGGGGCATGAAGAGAAAGAAAAAGGACCTGGGAAAATATCTGATGAGATAATAGCTGAAAACGTGAAGAGATAATAGGTGAAAACATCCCAAACATGGAAAAGGAAATAGTCAGCCAAGTCCAGGAAGCACAGAGTCCTAGGAAGTAAAAACCCAAGGAGGAACACACCAAGACACAGACTAATCAAACTGACAAAAATTAAAGACAAGACAAAATATTAAAAGCAACAAGGGAAAAACAACAAATAACATACAGGGAACTCCCATCAAGCTATCAGCTGATTTCTAAGCAGAAACTCTATGAGTCAGAAGGGAATGGCATGATTTATTTAAACTGATGAAAGGGTAGTACCTACAACCAAGAATACTTACTCTACCCAGCAAGACTCTCCTTCAGATTTGATGGAGAAATCAAAAGCTTTCCAGACAAGCAAAAGTTAAGAGAATTCAGCACCACCAAACCAGCTTTACAACAAATGCTAAGGGCACTTCTCTAGGCAGGAAACACAAGAGTAGGAAAAGACCTACAAAAAATAAACCCAAAACAATTAAGAAAACAGTAATCGGATTATACATATCTATCAGTTCAGTTCAGTTCCGTCACTCAGTCGTGTCTGACTCTTTGCAACCCCATGAACCTCAGCATGCCAGGCCTCCCTGTCCATCACCAACACCCGGAGTCTACCCAAACCCATGTCCATTGAGTCGGTGATGCCATCCAACCATCTCATTCTCTGTCATCCCCTTCTCCTCCTGCCCTCAATTTTTCCTAGCATCAGAGTCTTTTCAAATGAGTCAGCTCTTCGCATCAGGTGGCCAAAGTATTGGAGTTTTAGCCTCAGTGTCAGTCCTACCAATGAACACTCAGAACTGATCTCCATTAGGATGGACTGGTTGGATCTCCTTGCAGTCCAAGGGACTCTCAAGAGTCCTTGGAGATCCAGTGGTTAGGACTTTGCACTTTCACTTCCCAGGGCCTGGGTTCACACCATAGTCCAGAAACTAAGATCCTCTAAGCCATATGGCGTGCCCCTCCAACCCCGCCAGAATATTAAATTTTATGTTACGTGTATTTTAACACAATTTTTAAAAACGGAAAAATACTGAAGGAAAAACTGTTTTACGGTGAACAATTCTATGACATTTAGTACATTCATAAACTTATGAAATCACAACTTCTTATCTATTGATTTCCAAAACATTTCCATCACTTGAAAGTAAAACTCTCTACCTTTTGAGCAGCTTCTCCCATCTCTCCTCCCAATTTCCAGGCTGGACCACCAATCTGTGTTAAGTCTTTGTTTATATTTATGTTAAGTATTTTCCTATAAGTGAAGTCATACAATATGTGCCCTTTTGTGTTTTTTTTTTTTTTTTTCACCTAGCATAGTGTTTTGGAGTTCCTCCATGTTGTTCTTTTTAGGGTTGAATTATATGCTATTGTATGGACAGACTACATTTTGTTTATCTATTCATCTGTCAGTGGACATTTGGCTATTTGGTTTCCACCTTTTGGCTATTGTGAATAATCATGCTATGAACATGCATGTACATGTACTTGTTTGAGTCCCTGTTTTAAGTTCTTCTAGGCAGATACCTCAGGGTGGAATTACTGAGTCAAATGGTCATTCTGTGTTTAACTGTTTGAGGAACAGCCAAATTGTTTTCCCAACAGCTGCACCACTTAAAGTCCTACCAGAAATGTACAAGGGTTCCGATTTCCCCCCATCCTGTCAATGCTTGCGATTTTCCATCCTTTTTTAAAGTCACTATCCTAACAGGTGTGCAGTGCTATCTCACTGTGGTTTTGATTTGATTTCCCTAGTGACTGATGATGTTGAGCATCATTTTATGTGCTTGTGACCATTTGTATATTTTTTGGGGGAAATGTCTATTCAAGTTCTTTGAATATTCCACTTTTCAATTGAGTTTTTTTTGTGTGTGTCTTTTTTGTTGTGAAGTTGTACTTGTTTACATATTCCAGATACTAGATCCAATCACATATGGTTTGCACATATTTTCCACATTCATAGGTTGTCTTTCACTTTCTTGAGAGTGTTCTTTGATGCATAGAGAATTTTACTTTGATGAAGTCCAGTTTATGTATTTTTTGTGGCCTGTGCTTTTGGACTGGTAATCCTAGAGCAAATCATTATCTTGTGTATGTGGTTATTACTACTTTGTGTCATATTTGGGGTTGTAAGCACATGAAATTTACATAGGAAAAACTGAAACCAATAATAGTACTCAAAATAAACACTGTATCTTCACTTGAATTTTCTGGTAGAAAGGTCCTAACTTGCTGATGAAACTAAATGTTTATATATGTTTTTTTCTTCCAGATTTGGAATGGAGAGAAATGGAAGGAGATGACTGCGAGTTTCATTATGGAGGTAGAAATTACAGGATTGGCAACAGATTGGATTAGGGAAAGAGATAAGGAAGTGATGGGCAAAGATAGGCAAAGTAAAAAAAATAACTGGGATTTTAGATTTTGAACAATTGGGAGAAGTTACTACCTTAGTAAGAAGGAATGGGGGTTCTGAGTTTAGCCCAAATTAATTTGTGTCAATTCAAGCCCCCCGGTTTGATTGATATTTCATTTTCCTTTGCTTTTTTTTAGAGGGTCCAAATGAAGCTCAGGATAGTGACTTTCCAATAGGTATGTTTCATCTCTCTGCTCTGTCTGTGTTATTGATGGAAAACATCATTTGGGCTGGTAGTTTCAACCCCTGACTGCATCAAAAGCACTGCTAGTCCATTAATCCTTTATGTGCCATTAATAATACTGCCAGGAAAATAACCCCTGGGGAGCTGTTACCATATAGAGTAACATAATGAATTTGCATATTTGGACATAAAGCTCAAAAATCTTATTTTTAACAAGTTCCCAAAGTGATTCTAAAGCTTATCCAAGTTTGGGAGCCATTCATCTGATCCAGTGGTTTCATTTATAGATCTGCCAAGGGTCATGGACTGGGCATGGGTGTACACATTAATAGGTTTGTTTGCTCTGGCTTTCCCTGTCACATTTAGCTACATGCTACTTAAAAAAGTTTTTCAATGCCTAGATAAGAAAAACAATGTACCTGGTTTTAATTCAGGCAACAATCAGAAAACTAAGTTACTTATATGATGGATTTCTACTGAGGTGTCTCTCCCCATGTGGTTCTTTTATTTCTGCAACAAGTTTGCCAGCTCTTGACTCTCTGGCATGGTAGCATGGCCAGTTAGCCCCTGTGGAAGGCTGAGCTTCTGAAGAGAGACATTAGGCAGCAAGTGGATCCCTACAGGGGAATGAGTGCTTTGAGTCCTGCTCTTCACCCAGGCATGGTCCTGATCCCGTCATATAACTTACTGGGAACAAGAAGGCTGATCACCTGCACTTCCTCCTGTGGTTTCTGTCAGCACCTAATGTAGCATCATAGGCATAGCTTCCTCTTTTAAGAAAAGAATGGAGAGAATCCTAGAGCTCAGCAGGATTTATGTTTATTTGTTTTGTTAATATATTTAACATTTGAAGTTTTCTCGTTATATGCAGTGCTATCAAAGTACTGCCCTTGATATGTCAGCAAATTTGGAAAACCCAGCAATGGCCATAGGACTGGAAAAGGTAAATCCTCATCTCAATCCCCAAGAAGGCAATACTAAAGAATGTTCAAGCCACTGGACAACTGCACGCATGTCCCCTGCTAGTAAGGTTATGTTCCAAGTCTTGCACACTAGACTTCAGCATTACATGAACAGAGAACGTCTAGATGTCCAAGCTGGGTTTAGAAAAGGCAGGAACCAGAGATAAAATTGCCAACATTCACTGGATCATAGAGAAAGCAAGGGAATTTCCAGAAAAACATCTACCTCTGTTTCATTGACTATGCTAAAGCATTTGACTGTGTGGATCATAACAAACTGTGGAAAACTCTTAAAAAGATGGGAATACCAGACCATCTTACCTGTCTCCTGAGAAACCTGTGTCAAGAAGCAACAGTTAGAACCAGACGTGGAACAACTGACTGGTTCAGGACTGAGAAAGGAGTACGACAAGGCTGTTTATTGTCACCTTGTTTATTTAACTTATACACAGGGCATATCATGTGAAATGCTGGGCTGGATGAATTACAAGCTGGAACCAAGATTGCCAGGAGAAACATGAACAACCTCAGATATGCAGATGATTACCAATGGCAGAAAGTGAAGAGGAACTAAAGAACCTCTTGATGAGGGTGAAGGAGGAGAGTGAAAAATTTGACTTAAAACTCAATGTTAAAAAAACTAAGATCATGGCATCTGGCCCCATCACTTCATGGCAAATAGAAGGGAAAAAGGTGGAAGCAGTGACAAATTTCTCTTCTTGGGCTCTAAAATCACTGTGGATGGTGACTGCAGCCATAAAATTAGAAGACAACTGCTTCTTGGCAGGAAAGCTATGACAAACCTAGACAGTATGTTAAAAACCAAAAACATCACTTTGCCGACAAAGGTCCGTATAGTCAAGGCTGTGGTTTTTCCAGTAGTCATGAATGGTTGTGAGAGCTGGACCATAAAGAAGGCAGAACACTGAAGAATTGATGCTTTTGAACTGTGGTGCTAGAGAAGACTCTTGAGAGTCCAGGGGAGAGATCAAACCAGTCAATCTTATAGGGAATCAACCACGAATACTCATTGGAAGGACTGATGTTGAAGCTGAAGCTCCAGTTCTTTGGCCACCTGATGTGAACAGCCAACTCACTGAAAAAGACCCTGATTCTGGGAAAGATTGAGGGCAGGAGGAGAAGAGGGTGACAGAGGATAAGATGGTTGTATGACATCATTGATGGAATGGACATGAACTTGGGCAAACTCCAGGAGATGGTGAGGGACATGGAAGCCTGGTGTGCTGCAGTCCATGGGGTCACGAAGAGTTGGACATGACTTGGCGACTGAACAAATTATATGCAGTAAATTACATGAAATGAAAATTGGTAAGATGCTGTGGCCCAGAACAAAGGAGGAAACCTTTGCAGGTGGTGTTACTGTTCTGAGCATCTAGTGCTTGTAAGAGTTCATACTCTCCTGGGTGTTATGGCTGAAAATCTGAACAAATAAGTACAGACTTATGATCTCTACCAAATATTTTAATACAGTGAAAATTTAGAACCATACTAGTAGCTTCAAGTTTGGAGAAATGTTATTTAAAAGTGATTGCTATTACTCTGTACCAAGAGTAACTCCCTGTTTCCTTTACAAAATTTCTAGCTTGTTTGTAGACAGAAAAGAACATCAACCAGAAAACCACAGTGAATCAGTGATTGTGTCCACTGTGGAAAATTCCTGGTAACAGTGTGAGGGAATCTACTGATGGGCCAGAAGTACAGGAGTATGTTGAAGGGAGGGGGATGTGGCCAGAGAATGAGGCCTGTGTTCCACATCTAAAGTGCATAGCTGCTCACTCTAGCCAACTAAATTTGGGCTTGACATTGCTAAATCTTGGCGGCTTCAAGAGAAACAAGACATTTTTTTACATAAGATCTCCCAATTCTTAAATGTAGGCCCTGGATGTCCCTTTCTTTTTCGTCTCTAATATCACATGTATCTGGCCACACTTAGGTCTGGGGTGGGTGGCCTAGGGGTGCCTGCATTTTGCTCTGAAGGAGGCCATCTCCTACCTGCTGACTTGGGCTCTCCCTCCCCACCTCTAACCTGGGTCCCCTGACATGCAGAGTAAGCAATTATATCTTCATTTCTCTCCACAGAGGAGAGGAGCAGACTACAAGAAATGCTGTTCCTTTTGGGACTAGAGACATACCAAACACAGAAACTCAGCCTCCAGGACGCCTTACAGATCAGCAGTGACAGCATGAAGAACTGGGCTCCTCAGACTCCCAAAGACTTGCCCTGGAATTTCCTCAGGAAGCTGCAGGCCCTCAATGCTGAAGCCAGGAATACCACTATGGTCCTGGACCTTCCCCTGGACACCAGGCCTGTGGAGAAGGAGAGCCAAATGGAAGAGGAGATCATCTACTGGGACACGGCTGAGGACATCTCAGCAGACATCTATTCCTTCTCCGAGCTGCCAACACCCGACACACCTGTGAATCCCTTGGACCTTCTCTGTGCCCTTCTGCTTTCCTCTGATAGTTTCCTGCAACAGGAAATTGTGTCAAAAATGTCTCTCTGCCAGTTTGCACTCCCTCTCATTTTGCCTGACCCAGAAAACCACTACCACACATTTCTGCTGTGGGCCATGAGGGGGACTGTGCGGACATGGGGGTCACAGCCCCCAAGGGTGGTGGGAAGCTTCAGAGAAGACAGCATGGTCCTGTCCCGAGCACCTGCCTTTGCCTTTGTGCGCATGGAGGTCAGCAGCAACTCCAAATCCCAGCTTCTCAACGATGTGCTCAGCCCTGGCCACAGGCAGCAGGACTGTTTCTGGCATCGGGATCTGAACTTGGGCACTAACCCTCGGGAGATAGCAGACGGGCTGGTAGAAATTTCCTGGTTTCTTCCCAGTGGCAGGGAGGACTTGGACATTTTCCCAGAGCCCATGGCCTTCCTAAACTTGAGAGGTGACATTGGGTCTCACTGGCTGCAGTTCAAGCTCTTGACAGAAATCTCCTCGGCCATATTCATCTTGACTGACAACATCAGTAAGAAGGAATACAAATTGCTGTCTTCCATGAAGGGGTCAGCCACAAAATACTACTTCATCCTGAGTCCCTACCGTGGGAAACGAAACACAAACCTGAGATTTTTGAACAGGTTAATTCCTGTGCTGAAGATGGACCACTCTCACGTCCTTGTGAAGGTCAGCAGCACAGACAGTGTAGGCTTTGTGCGTAGGGTCCGTGCCATCGTTGCCCATGTGACCCGGTCCCCCTGCAGGAGGGTATCCGTGGAGGACATGGCGAACGCGGCCCGCAAGCTGGGGCTGAAGGTCGATGAGGACTGTGAGGAGTGTCAGCGGGCAAAGGACAGGATGGAGCAGATCACCAGGAAAATCAAGGACTTGGATGCCTACCGCAGGGATGAGCTGAGGCTACAGGGGGAAACTTGGAGAAAGGTGGCCCAGGTAGAAAAGGAGCTCTGCCAGATCCAGTGGGCCAGTGACCCTCCTGAGAAGTGCAGGGCTGAGCTGAGGCATCGGTTACTGGAACTTCGAATGCAGCAGAATGACCATGACCCTTCCTGGGGGGTCCAGGAGTTCATCTCGGGCATCAGCAGCCCCTCCCTGGGGGAGAAGCAGTATTTCCTGAAGTGGATGGAGTGGGGACTGGCCCGGGTGGCCCAGCCAAGGCCAAGACCATCTCCAGAGATGATTTTTACCCTGAGACCAAAGCACTGTGGGGCCATGGACTTCAGTGAGCCATTCTGGCCTGAGCCCCTGGGGGTGGAGCATTTCCTGCGGGAGATGGGACAGTTTTACGAGGCCGAAAGCTGCCTTGTGGAGGCAGGGAAGCTGCCAGCAGGGCAGAGGCGGTTTGCCCACTTCCCAGGCTTGGCCTTGGAGCTGCTGCTGAAGGGGCTTCCCCTGGAGCTGATCGATGGGAACACCCTGAGCCCCCCCTTGCACTGGGTCACAGGGCTCCTGAAGGAGCTACACATCCGCCTGGAGAGGAGGTCACGCCTGGTAGTCCTGTCAGCACTTGGCATGCCAGGCACGGGCAAGTCCACCCTTCTCAATACCATGTTCGGGCTGCGGTTTGTCATAGGAAGGGGCCGTGGTCCTAGAGGGGCCTTCATGCAGCTCATTAAGGTGGCCGAGAGCTTTAGCCAGGACCTGGGCTGTGATCACATCCTGGTAATAGACTCTGGGGGCTTGATAGCTGGAGTCCGGACCGAGGCAGGGGAGAGGTTTGAGCGGGAGGCTTCCCTGGCCACTTTGATTATGGGGCTGAGCAATGTTATTGTGGTCAGTTTAGCTGAAACAAGGAACATTCCACCAGCTATTCTGCATGCATTTCTAAGGCTGGAAAAAACAGGGCACATGCCCAACTATCAGTTTGTATACCAGAACCTTCATGATGTGTCTGCCCTTGGCTCCAAGCCAAGAGAGCGGAGGCAGCTCCTGGACCACCCCAGTGATGTGGGCAGAGCCACAGTGCAAATGGAGAAACAGGGTGACGGGATCCAGACACTGGCTGACCTGGCCTTTTGGGACCCTGAGAAGCAGCACATTTGGCACATCCCTGGCTTATGGCATGGAGTGCCTCCCATGGCCGCTGTGAACTTGGCGTACAGTGAAGCCATATTTGAACTGAAGAGATGCCTGCTAGAAAACATCAGGAATGGCCTGTCCAACCAAAATAAAAACATTCAGCAGCTCATTGAGCTAGTAAGACGGCTGTGAGTCATCAAAAGAAAAGATCAGCTGCCAGAGGCCTCCTCTGGGCAACCTGTTCTGATGGGCCTGTCCACGTGGGGCTGTGCCTAGCTTCTGAGAGGGGAGAAAAGTGAAAATGGGGCTGGGTCTGGAGTTGGCTACACAGTGTTAGGAAAGGAAGTTACCTCACAGACCAGCTCAGAGATGCTTTCAGGAGTATAACAACCTGGGGCAGGAGCTATTGACACAAGCAGTAAAGTGTTCGTTGTCTCTGAACTTTGCAGCCCCTGGTGGTTTGCCTTTTGTACAGCTACTCTCTGTCATTAGCCTCTGAAGCAGAGAGTGGCTCCTGAAAACTGCAGCCCAGGCAGACAGTAATCAGGATAGGGCTGGGAAGGTGCCCTGAGGAAGCAGGTAGGCCTTCCCACTAGCAAACTTCAGCATCAGCATGGGTGACCGGGTCCTGCCCACTGAGGGAGTGCCCGCTGTGTGCACGCAACGTATGGACTGCCCGTGCCTCAGGAGGGCTCCTGCTGGTTCTGTTGCACCCACAGCACTTTGTTTACACCTCAGCCACAACACTCAACATGTGCAGTGTCTTACCTGTGCATATGTTTGCCTCTTGCCTAGACCTGTGAGCTCCTTGAGAGTACATGACCCACATTTGTACCCCCAGAGCCTGACACACTGTAGGCACTTAATAAATGTGTGAATGAATGAATGAAACTAGTGAATGCACAAACGGTAAGTAATGGGCAGGTTCCTCTCTGTGCCTTGATTTTTCTTTTTCTTCAAAGAGGATCACAGTGTCATCTTAGAGGGTTGCTTACTAGAACATCTGAAATAGTGGACACCTGGGAGAGCATCTTTAAAAATGCCATCATGTCCCCTTTCTTTAAGCAGAGATCCAGTCTTCAGGGTATTAATAGAAAACTGAACTAAATGTCTTCACGGGAACTCTGTGATGGTGATGATAGCTCCATCATTACCCATTTTAGGAAAGGAGGCCTGGAGCAGTTCAGCAGCTCATCCAGCCTGCAAACATGCATTGGTGGTGAGGAGCTGATGAGGAAGCGGGTGCCCTCTGCCCTGCGCCTCTGCTTGTGACCACTTATTGTCCCCAAACTTCCACAGCTTCCAGGCTGAACCCGAGCCTGACCCCTGGGTGTCCCGTTTCATGCCTCCAGGGCAAGACCCCTGACATCAGCCATGGCCCACTTGACACCATGAGCCAGAACATGGAGGTTCTCCTCTGGTGAGCCTCCAGCTGGAATCTGTCTGTGCTGGAACAGCTTGAATCAATTTTTAAAGGAACTGATTGATTTTCATCCATTGTAAGAGATTTCCAGTGCTTGAATTTGGGACCCAAGAATGTCCTGGGTAAAATTCCTATAAGTGCTAGAGAGGCAACTGGGTAGTTTTCATGACTCTAAGAGGGAAAAAGGAAGGACAGGTTTTTGTATTTCCAGGTAAACCAACATCTTACTATTTGTGTATACAATGATCCAGGAAGGAATGAATTTTTAGTGCCTGAGCACTAGAAACTTTTGAGTTTCAGAAGTCATATGTGAAAGTCATGTCCGACTCTTTGTGACCCCACTTACTGTAGAGTTCATGTAATTCTCCTGGCCAGAATACTGGAGTGGGTAGCCTATCCCTTCTCCAGAGGATCTTCTCAACCCAGGAATTGAACCCTAGTCTCCCATATTGCAGGTGGATTCTTTAGCATCTGAGCCACAAGACAAGCCCTCAAAAGTGATAGTTTTCCTAAATTTGTTAGCAAAAGACTAGGTTCCCCGAGTTCCAGCACTTCTTCCAACCTGTTTCACATATCCAGAGCCAGGCTCCCAGAGCACAGGGACCACATTCTGAACATCAGGGGCAGCAGGCGGAACATCCTGGGGCTCTGGAACAGGGGCTGAGGAGCCTGCCATTAAAGAAAGGGTTCCAGTGTGGAGGGCTCCCTTTCCAAGTCTGGTAGGAGTTCAGGAAACAGACAGAAGTTCCTGGTCCCCACCTGGAGGCCTCATTTTCCTGAAATTGCAAAGTACAGAGGGGAGGAGGCCCTAGGGCCCAAGCAAGAGATTTCGAGAACTAGTAACACAGGAGGGTTGGGGTCTGCGGCTCAGACAGGTGTCCCTGGCCCTGGAGCTCAGAACACTAAGCATCAGCCTACTGTAACCATTCATGGGTGCACCACGGTCAGAAGGCCTCCCTACATAAGACCTGAAGACATCTTTAGGGTCTGAGAGGTCATGGAACTTGCTGTGGGGCTACTGGGCAGTAATGTCTTTGGAGCCCAGCTTCGTGATGTGAAAGCCTCTCAGAGGAATGGATGGGTGGATAGCTCACAGGGTATCAGGTGCTTTGGTGAAAACATAAACCATGTCAATGATCTTGGAGTAAATGGGCCTAGGAGTCTTAAGACTGGGCACAGAGCGCCTGCCCCATTCTCTGGAGACAGAAAGTAGGATGTGGAACTCAAGGTCTGGTTTTGAACTTGGCCTTGCTTCCTGCTAATTACATGGCCCTTGAACAGAGTCATTGAATGTCTCTAAGCCTTATCTGTCACTCCTAGCACCTCCTCTGTGGTGAGTGCACAAAAGCTGGTTTTGGAGGAGCCAGTCTATGTGCACAAACAAGTAAGGCACCTGAAAATGTGTCTACACCAGTCTGCATACCCATGAGACTGATGCAAAGGAAGCTGCCTGCCTTCTCCATCAACTTCAGTTTAACAGGCCAAAAAGGATTTATCTTGTAATTGATTAGTGATATCTTAATTTGCAGCCTTTTCTCTTTCTAAATAGCAATGTCTTCTAAACGAAGTGATCTTAGATTTACTGAAACATATTGTCTAGCAGGGCTACTGTTGAGAAATCTGTATCAGTGTAAACCTGATCTGGTAGCTCTCCCCAGCTCCTCAGATGTGAATTAGCCCAATAAAGAGAAATCCTTTCTTTCTGAGTCAGTAGTAAAAAAATGATTTTCGCTACAAACCTATCCTGAATTCCTAAAATTTCAACAAAATTACATCAGAATGCAGCCTTACAAGCACCAGTAAGTCAGAGCCACAGAAGAGAGCTCCATGGTGGTCTTGCTCCGGCTTCTGTGACTTTCCAGCCTGCATCCGCAGCACCCACATTCTGGGCTCCATGGCTGCATCTACGCTGTCTGCCTGGGGCTTCCGTCCACCTGTCCTTGGTCCTGGCTGGCCCTTCTTCAGAATGGCTTTGATGGCAGCCCCACCTCCACTCTACCACCTAAGGGGGTCATGGTCCTCATCTAAGCCCCTTTTACTTGTCTCCTTCTCTGCCCTCCCCATCAAAGAAAGGATATCAAGCCCATTGTTTTTGTGTCCAGGTCTAGCACAGTAGCTAAGAACCAGGGAGTGATGTCTCAATGCCTTTCATACATGAGGCCCACTCCTATCCATCTACTTCAAGGGGTCCTGAAGTAGGACACTTTTAGCTTAGGCTACCAGTGTAGCAAAGGGTGTTTCTAATTGGTTCCACCATCAGGAGACTGGACTTCCTCAGCATGCCAATGCTGGTCAGTAATGATAGTTTTGGATGTAACCCTTCTTGTGCCTCAACAGAAGGAGAGTTGAGGGGTAGGAGTAGAGGCTCATGGGGAAACATGGGATTAGGGCCCCTTTAGCTTCCTATGCAAGAGAGAAGACAATTCAAGACTCTGCTTTAATTTGGTTTCAGTGGTTTGGCACAATTCACAGAAGAGAGGTCGTGAGAACCTCTGGGATTCTCTTGGTGAATGGGTTGGTTATTAGCAGAAAATGAATTACCAAGAGTGACACAAAAACCATAGGGTTACAAAATTTAAAGTATCAGTAGTTCTGAATTAGAACAAGTCCATCTTGTGAGGAGAACCAACATGAGTGGAGCTGTCTCCATGACCCCACAGCCAACAGGATTGCAGACGTCTCTGCCTAAGACACCTCTCCCAGAGGCTGCATTCTTGTGAGTTCTAGGAAACAAACACTGTTCTAGGCTGGGCTGTGCTATGCAGAGTCTCCTTCTCACACAGTGCCACCCCATAGCCTAGCCACTGCTCTATCCTTTGATACAAGTCAGCCTTTGGGCTACACTGGACCCACTGAACAGACCATCTTCAAAAAAAAAAGTCCAGACCACATAGCAGCCCCCTCCTTTTTCTAGTTCCCTCAGAATAAGAGTTGTGATGGTCTCACAAGACTGGTGGTAGGCAAGCGTTGTAAGGATCATCTAATATCCCTCTCCTGCAAAGGCGTCTCTACAGATCAGGTTCTGAGGGTCTTTCACATAAACCTGGGGTTGAGGATGCTATTTCTCAACCTTGGCTGTAAATTGGGATTATCTAAGGAGTGCTACAGGAGGACAGGTGCCACTCCTCTGCCCAGTACTGTCCTTGTGGTATGGGGTCCAATGGACTCTAATATGCAGTCAGGGTGGAGAATCGCTGCTCTGAGAGTAAATAGGGGAATCTGGATCCTCCTGGTTACCATGAAGAGAGCAAAGGAGCTCACCTGTGAGAATAAACAGCTGGACACCCTTGTCTCCCCAGGGTTCTGGTCTGGACTCCCAGCAAGGGAGTCCCCCAGGGCCAGTCCTGAGCGCTCTGTGCCCAACCACAGACACACGGGCCATTCGTCCATTCTCTATGGTTCTGAACACTCACCCCCACTCAGTGATGCAGTGGAACCCCAGATATGGAATGAGCACGTGCTTTGGAACAAGAAGGCTGCTACCCTTTGCTAGTTCTGTAACCTCAGGGGAGTCTCTGAGCTTCCACTTTCTGATCTGCAAAACCTGGACAACACTGCCTCCTTTCTAGGATTGATGGGAGAAGCAAAGTACATAAAAACACCGTTAGTGTTTTGTTAAATGGAAATTACAGAAAAATAAATATCCTACTAAATTTTTTCTCTTGGTGATCTAAAACAATGTAAGTTCATGCTAATGTATGAAAATGTACTTTTAAGTTGTTTAAATCATGCAAACACATTCATGTGATCCCCCCTCCCCCACCACCCCCTTTCAAGGAACCAGCTGAGTCCCTTTTTGCAACAAGGCATAGTATAAAATAAAGATAATAAATAAAAGGTAGCAAATGGTCTGGATCAGTTTGGGAGACTCTCAGGCATAAGGAAGAGTGGCAAAACTTGAACCCCAAGCACAATAGCTCCTACTCGGTTGGACAGCGCTGCCTTCTGCTGTGAAGTCCAGGCCATTGTCACCTTGATGGAAAACCAGGCCTTTCCTCAGGTGAAGGTGGTGTTTCAGTGAATTCTCATGAACCCTCAATGGCTGGTTCATTTCTCTAAGAGGATATAGATATCAGGGACTTTTTTAAACAACAACAACAACAAAATATTTATTAGCTGCTCACTCCATCAGGCATTTTACAATGTGAATTTCACAACAACCATCATTGTCCTCATTTTATAGATAAGAGAAACTGAGACTCAGGAAGGTCAAGTGACTTGCCTAAATTTACAAGCCAGGAAGTTGTAGTTCTACCTGATCTCTATCTACCAGATCCCACGTGCCTCACCGCTTTGGAGATTTAAAAATGCTTCTCTTGTGGCTCAGCTGGTAAATAGTCCACCTGCAATGCTGGAGACCCAGGTTCGATCCCTGGGTTGGGAAGGTCCCCTGGAGAAGGTAAAGTCTACCCACTCCAGTATTATGGCCTGGAGAGTTCCATGGACTGCGGTTCATGGGGTCGCAGAGAGTCAGACACTATTGAGCAACTTTCACTTTTCAAAAATTTACCAAAATATAAATTGCCAAACTTTATGGAAACTTTTAAAAGAAAAAAATACTATCAGCTTAAAAAAGTCCTTCAGTTAAAGTTGAAATTTCTTATATTTGAAAAATATTGTGATTGAAGAACATCTCAGTCCTATTCTGTCCCCTTATTCAATATGCAGAACAGCTGGAGGCCACAGTTAAAAATTTTAGAAATAAAATGTTCCTAGTAAAGTGGGCTTGAAAGACGCTGTCCCTTTTTGGAGAAGCCAGCTCCCAATGGTCAGAGGAAATGTGATCATGGAAAATGGACTGCACTGAAGCCAAGAGTCCCCTCCAAATCTCCCCGTGTCGTCTGAGGCAGCTCACCGTTTGCCTTTGCCTCTGTTTCCCTTCCACACACATGATAATCTAGTCCTCCCTCCCATGGGAAACCACAGCAGTTTTAAGCAGCATTAGGTGAATGATTTAAGTCAAAATGGTCAAATGGTGGCAACTTCACATGATTCACCCTAACAGTATCAATAATAGCACTATGAGGTGGTATTATTAACAAAACCAATTATATAGATTATGGAACTGAGGCTCAATTGTATAAAAATTGTTATATCTGAATCCAGAGTCTGTGTTTTTTCCATTACTATGTTGAATTCTGAACTAAGATATCCAGTGTTGATATTTTCCCCTCTGACAATAATTTCTGGATACAATTATAATGGCAATGCTTTGGTTTGAGTAGAGCAGATTCTATAATATCTTCAAGAATTTTCTGACCATCAGTCCTTTCTCCTTTAAAACTTCCCTTCCTCAAGGACCAGATCCTCGGGTACGGTCACATGTGAAAACCTACCCTCCACGTAACCCATCCTTGAAGACTTGGATAATTTTTAAGTTTAAGTTACAGCTAATTTATTAATATTAGTGTACAATATTATATTAGGTGTACAACAATATTAATAATTCAATATTTTTATAGATTATACTTCATTTAAAGTTATTATGAAATTAAAAACTTTTTATATTCCCTGTATTGCACAATATTTCTTTTACCCTATTTATTTTTACATTGCAGTCTCTGTCCCTGAACCCTGTCAACTAAAAAATATTAGTTACAACCTGTAAATAGTTATTTTATTTGGTGGGAATGTTTAGGACCCTGAGCCTGGGAGAGAGCAGCTCAGTAGCTCTGAGAACACTGCTCCAAGGAGGCGGGCGTGGGTGCCAGGTGTGCAGTCAAGTTTGCAACAAAGGGAGAGGGTAGGGGCAGGCAATCTAAACATGGAAGATTATTGTTAAATAAAGAAACCCAGCTATCAAGTTTAGGAATTTAGTATTCTTCTATGTGGGAAGATGCAAGAGTGTGGGATTATTTAAGTCATTCCTTTCATATGCTTCTCAGCTTGGGGCCACCATCTCGAGTATTTACAGAGATAATTTCTCTTTCCCGAGTTCCCTTAGGGCCTTCTGGCTCACATTGGAGGCTGTAACTGTGACTTTGGTCAATCACTGGTGACTGTGACATCCTTAAGTACGTTACGTCGGGAGTGTCAGCATGGCTCAGGAATTCACATTTGGAAGGTTGGAATCACGCCGAAAGCTACAGCTTGCCCACCAATATAGCAGGAAATATTTCATTTCACAGTTTCGTACCCCTATCTTGCCCCTCCCAAGAACTGTATAAAGTTTTAACCAAAAGATATTTCTCCTTTATTTGTGGATAAGTCATTCCCCACCCCCCACCCCCGCTTTTTTTTTTTTTAAGGATATTATTTGAAGACAGAGCTCAGCAGCCTAATCTGTCAGACGTGGTAAAACGCTGTTTCCCTAGAGACCCTGGCCAGGCGGTAGGGTTAGCACCAACCCTCCGGAACACTCGTCACCCCACCTGTGAGAACTCTCAAGACAGCGAATCCTCGCGTTCAGCACCTTTCAGTTTCCGCATCGATGACGCAAACCACAACTGTGGCACGGCGGAGTGGTGCGAGACGTGCACAGGGCTGCGCGGGGAGGCGCTGAGTCCAACTCCCCGCACCTCCCGGCCCCACACAGCCCGGCTCCTGAGCCCTGAGCCCTGACCCCGGGCCTCCACCGCCTACAGCAGGTCGGGATCGACGGTGCGCAGCCCCACCAAGCCCAGAGGCTCGCGCCCCTGCGCGGGCCCGCGGCTGTTCTCGCCCTGGTGGAAGCCTCGCGCGGTTTGTCTTTACACGGCCCGCTCCGCTCCGCCCCGC
>SJYU01005234.1:20149-42610 GCA_006410795.1 Tragelaphus strepsiceros | reverse complement strand
ACCTCAACTGGAATTCCATCACCTCCACTAGCTTTGTTCGTAGTGATGCTTTCTAAGGCCCACTTGACTTCACGTTCCAGGATGTCTGGCTCTAGGTCAGTGATCACACCATCGTGATTATCTGGGTTGTGAAGATCTTCTTTGTACAGTTCTTCTGTGTATTCTTGCCACCTCTTCTTAATATCTTCTGCTTCTGTTAGGTCCATCCTATTTCTGTCCTTTATCGAGTCCATCTTTGCATGAAATGTTCCCTTGGTATCTCTAATTTTCTTGAAGAGATCTCTAGTCTTTCCCATTCTGTTGTTTTCCTCTATTTCTTTGCATTGATCACTGAAGAAGGCTTTCTTATGTCTTCTTGCTATTTTTTGGAACTCTGCTTTCAGATGCTTATATCTTTCCTTTTCTCCTTTGCTTTTCACTTCTCTTCTTTTCACAGCTATTTGTAAGGCCTCCTCAGACAGCTCTTTTGCTTTTTTGCATTTCTTTTCCATGGGAATGGTCTTGATCTCTGTCTCCTGTACAGTGTCACGAACCTCATTCCATAGTTCATCAGGCACTCGTTCTTAGGAGTGCTGTAATCTCTGTATCGTCATTAGCTTGAGGTGAATCTGTTGTAATTTGGAGGAGGCAAAATTTAACAAGTAGCTTTTTGTTTTTCTTAAAAAAAGCAGAGGCCAAAGATGAGTGAAAGAATTACTGTAACTAGGAGTCAAGGCAGGAATAAGAACCAAGCTACATTTGATAACAATTTTGAGTGTGGTCCAGATAATGGTCACTGCTTGGATTATCTTGTCCAAAGGAATGGAGCCATTTGCACTCAGTTAGAACTGGAATCAAGATTGCTGGGGGAAATATCAGTAATCTCAGATATGCAAATGACACCACCCTTATTTAAGAAAGTGAAGAACTGAAGAGCCTCTTGATGAAAGTAAAAGAGGAGAGTGAAAAGTTGGCTTAAAGCTCAACATTCAGAAAACTAAGATCATGGCATCTGGTCCCATCACTTCATGGGAAATAGATGGGGAAACAGTGTCTGACTTTATTTTTCTGGGCTCCAAAATCACTGCAGATGGTGATTGTAGCCATGAAATTGAAAGATGCTTATTCCTTGGAAGGAAAGTTATGACCAACCTAGACAGCATATTAAAAAGCAGAGACATTACTTTGCCAACAAAGGTCCCTCTCTCTCTAGTCAAGGCTATGGTTTTTCCAGTGGTCATGTATGGATGTGAGAGTTGGAGTATAAAGAAAGCTGAGTGCTGAAGAATTGATGCTTTTGAACTGTGGTGTTGGAGAAGACTCTTGAGAATCCCCTGGACTGCAAGGAGATCCAGCTAGCCCATAATAAAGGAGATCTGTCCTGGGTGTTCTTTGGAAGGACTGATTCTGAAGCTGAAACTCCAGTACTTTGGCCACTTGATGCGAAGAGCTGACTCATTTGAAAAGACCCTAATGCTGGGAAAGATTGAGGGCAGGAGGAGAAGGGGAAGACAGAGAATGAGATGGTTAAATGGCATCACCAACTCAATAGACACGGGTTTGGGTGGACTCCGGGAGTTGGTGATGGACAGGGAGGCCTGGTGTGCTGCAATTCATGGAGTCACAAAAAGTCAGACATGACTGAGTGACTGAACTGAACTGAGAATGTTAGTAAACAGAATAGAAAATTTTTTTTTTTTTTAGGAAAATACACCTGAATCCTAATCTAGACTTTACACTTCAAGGAGACTTGAAGCCATGGTGGCCAGTTGTCTGGTTTTATCCAAGTAGGTTTTAACCTTTAATATGGCTATTGGTCATGGCACCCCACTCCAGTACTTTTGCCTAGCAAATCCCATGGATGGAGGAGCCTGGTAGGCTGCAGTCTATGGGGTCGCTAGAGTCGGACACGACTGAGCGACTTCACTTTCACTTTTCACTTTCATGCATTGGAGAAGGAAATGGCAACCCACTCCAGTGTGGCAACCCACTCCAGTGTTCTTGCCTGGAGAATCCCAGGGACAGGGAAGCCAGGTGGGCTGCTGTCTATGGGGTCACACAGAGTCGGACACGACTGAAGTGACTTAGCAGCAGCAGCAGCATGGCTATTGGTCACTGCACATGTGTTTTCTATTTTTGTTAACATGTGATCTGAGGCAGTTTCATTGTCTAAACATACAATAATTACAAGAAGAGACCTTTTAAAGTAACATTGTGTGACCAGCTGCTAGCAGACATTGTTTTGAGAATGGTTAATGGCATGCTGGATGGCATCACTGACTCGATGGACAGGAGTTTGAGTGAACTCCGGGAGTTGGTGATGGACAGGGAGGCCTGGCGTGCTGCAATTCATGGGGTTGCCAAGAATCGGACACAACTGAGTGACTGAACTGAATGGCATCCCAAGTTGGATACAACTCAGAAAACTCAAGTTTTTAACAATACAAGGACTTGTCTGAAATCATACCCATTGTGCCATCTAGTTATTTCCTTGAATGTTTGAACCACAGCTACTCTATTTTGACTTTTAATTGTAGTTTTCTCTTTAATAGCCAAAGCAAATGTCACTGTCAATGGTGTTAGTGTTTCTTTAGGTATGAGAAGATGAGCTAGGTATGAGCCAGAGTCTGGGCTCATAAAATCTCCTCTTGAAAGTATTTTAACTATTTGAAGGTCTGTTCTGCCAGTTGTTCCAGAGCACAGAGTACCTCATTCCCGATCTCCACCCTGAACTCCTTTCAAGAGATGTTGAAAGTCAGCAGCTGCAATGGCCATGATTTAATCTTTGTAGAGGTAGATGGCAAGTGCCAATATTTATTTGGTAGATTCCCTTCAGGGTCATAAATTTGACCATGGTTTGGGGGCATTCATGGCCATTTTGTCCCAGTGTGCTGTTTGGTTGGTGCAAAAGTAATTGAGGTTCAAAAGTAATTGTGGTTGTTGCAAAAGTAAGAGTAATTTCAGTTGGTGCAAAACTCAACTGCAATTACTTTGAACCTCAATTACTTTTGCCCCAACCTCAATTACTTTGCAAAATCCAAATGCAATGCTATGCTAAGTCACTTCAGTTGTGTCCGACTCTGTGTGACCCCATAGACGGCAGCCCACCAGGTTCCCCCATCCCTGGGATTCTCCAGGCAAGAACACTGGAGTGGGTTGCCATTTCCTTCTCCAATGCATGAAAGTGAAAAGTGAAAGTGAAGTCGCTCAGTCATGTCCGACTCTTAGCGACCCCATAGACTGCAGCCCACCAGGCTCCTCCGTCCATGGGATTTTCCAGGCAAGAGTACTGGAGTGAGGTGCCATTGCCTTCTCCGACAATCCAAATAGGAATGCTTATTCCCAGGTCTGGTGAAGATTTCATTGACAGGCCACTCAATGCGCTGTTACTGGGTTAGGCTGTAAAACAATATCCAGAATTCTCTGAATTACCTGTCTTTCCTAGTCTCTTGTGGTCCAGGAAGATATCCCCTCTTGTTGCTTCTTCCCATATCTGGAGTTTCACTGTTAGAATCACTGCTTTCATATGGAACTACATATCATCATTTTATCAGAGGTTCAATCACACATTTGGTAATGTAAGAAACAATTTTCTGAAGCAGGCAGTTTAGAAAATAACTAACAGTATTAGTAGGGTTAAGTTAGAATTTAAATCAAGAACTTCCATTAGGTGTAACCCAGTATATCCCCAGGTTATCTTAGTTTGTTCTGTTAAAGTCCGTATCTTTAAGGGAAATTATATATTGTCACTGTTTATAAGACACCCAGCTTAATTTCCTTAATGTTACTAGACTGATTATCCTTAGTATAGTCTAATTGTTTCTAACATAGAGAACCATTAAAACTTAAATTACCATAGCCTGGTGTTAACTGCATAAATCTCATACTTATGAGACGCTTTTATTTCTTGGCTGAAATTTTGCTTGTTGCTGTGACTGAACTTGAGTGGTAAGGAAGTTTTATGTTTATGGCCAAGTTCAGAGCAGGTATTATTAATTTATCAGGTGAGGGGATATCATCTATTAATATCAATAGTGGCCTGAACATGACTATAATTTATCTTTAAAATAAATCCCCTAACAGTCAGCCAGTTAGAGCCTTGGAGTGGAGAAATCCATCAAAGTAACCCAGAAGTACTAGATACAGTTAATTGGCCACAAACCCAACAATTGGATTCATGTTTAAAACTAGCATAGGATCATGTCTATGATAGAAAAATGTTTGATTCATATTCAGTGGTCCAAGAAGTCAAGAAAATATTTTAAAAAGTCATATGAGTCAGGTCCAGGATCTTGGGCAAGCTGTCTACTTCTGATGTCCTGGTATGAATGTAGTTTCTCCTCTGAGCATTGTTTTAAGGTAATTTTGAGATCAGCAGTCTTCACTATAAGCCAATCCAATGCAGAGACCCTTTGTGAGTGAAAAGTAATCCAAGAGATAATTCCTCTTAGTTTCACTGTGCGTGAGCTAGTTAAGACTAACTGATCCTTCCATCTAGGTTGGTGATTGTCCTGTGAATTAGATCTTTTCCAGTATGCATAATACCCTGGTTTCAGGTCACAGGGCATCTGATCTCCATTCAAAGATAAGATTACTGAGATAAGCTTCAGAAACAAACTTAAAAGTACTCCTTAATTAAACTTTTTTAGCATTATAACATAATAGCAAGAAACTGGGAAATGAGTCTTGGTAAACGAAGACCTTAGTTAACAAAACTATTAAGTGAAACATAATTGTTTCCATTGTGAGGACATTAAACCCATCAAATTAAAAAATTTTTGATTTGTTAGGGGGCTGGGAAAAGCTAGGTGGCCGTCTTGGGTTTTCCATAGTCCTGAGTCTGATTTACAGCTATTGTTTACCCATTTTAATCCCCTGATGTAGTAGTAGATTGTTGCCATGTTTTAAGGACATCAAGATAACAAATTTTGTAGAAGCAGAATGAGCTTTATCTACATGTGCCATTAACCTTTGTAGATAATTGTGGAATAATACTTGTTTACCTTATCAAAATAACAGAAGATTTTAACAACAAATATAAGTCACTTAAAGGCAAATAAATTTACACAGACTAATTAAAAGCAGCCTTCCAAGAAAACTTTGTTCTCTTAACAGAGAGAAAGAACCAAATTTCAGTCTAGTTTCAATGAATTTGGCCTGATGATTTATATAATTACAGTTGATCATAGAGGCTTTTTGCTTGCTGAAACTTTTTAAGGAGTCTCAGACTGAACTTTTAAAAGACTTCTCAGGGCTAAGAAGATCACACCAAGGGCTTGTCACAGATTTTACTTATCAGATGTAGTGACTTCCTTCCTTTTTAAGGTCCCCCAAATCTTGAGATTTTTATACCTGTTTGTGAGGTAGGCTTCCTGACTTACCTAATAAGCTGCTGGGAATCTAAGAGTTCCTAATCTCTAGAAAGCAGACAAAGGGGAAAAGATAAATGTTTCCATTCTGCTTACAAAGAAAATTTACCAAATTACTTTACGTCATAATCAGTTTGAGACGAAGGTTTTCCTTACACCGAAAAACACAAATTCTCATCTGTTATTTTTCAGATAGAAATCATAAAATTAAAATCGTATCTTCCGTCCATTTAATCCTTTTGTTAGCATTTTATGAAGCCATCAGGTACTTATTAGGATTCTTTGATTTCTTAGCCAGTTCAGCATTATGGTGTGAAAGTCAGAAACTTGTATTTATCTAAAAATCCTTCTATAAATCTTGAAGCTGAAGCATTTTTCAAAGGCATCAGCGTGAACCCATAGGTATATATAATGACAAAAGACTTAAATCATGGTTAAAATCTGATTACAATGCAATTGACAGAGTAACTAGGTTACTGCTGCTGCTGCTGCTGCTGCTGCTAAGTCACTTCAGTCGGGTATGACTCTGCAACCCCAGAGACGGCAGCCCACCAGGCTCCCCCATCCCTGGGATTCTCCAGGCAAGAACACGAGTGGGTTACCATTTCCTTCTCCAATGCTGGTGTGATATAAAACACTTTCAGATAATAACTAGGGTTATGGTTGATGACATTTTACCAGGTCCACCTGCCATGCCGGAGATGCAGGAGATGCAGGTTTGATCCCTGAGTCAGGAAGGTCCCCTGGAGGAGGATATTGGGAACCCACTCCTGTATTCTTGACTAGAGAATCCCATGGACAGAGTGTTACTGAACATAGTCAAGTCTGTGTGCTTGATGCATAGTAAGGCCAAACAATACTAATACATTGGAGTTTGGGACAGAGAAAAGTTTTTTTTCAGGGCCATGTAAGGAGACAGGTGGTTCATGCCTTAAGAATCCCAGTTTTCAGCAAAGTCCTTGTAAAAGCAAAAGGTGATGGAGGAACGTGGTTAGTTGTTGCAAACTTCCTGATATTAGATCCTTTGTTCTTGAAGTCAGGTCATGTTCAGGTAATGATTTTCCTGTAAATCTCTACCAAAACGAATGTTATTGTCTTGACAAGAAAGGACAAGGTCTCAAGGCACAACCTTTACACACCAGAGTCCTGGTCCTGGCTAAGAGGAGGCAGAGCTCAGTTGACAATTCCCTCAGGGCCAGGTCTCCAGGGTTTGCCCAACCCAAATAGTCCTCAGAGGGGAGACCAGGTCCCACAGACTGTGTCCCAGGCAAATTGCCACTGTTACTGAGCCCAAACTCATTCTGCTTGCTGCATAACAGGCCAGTAAATTTGGAAATGAGTTGTTGGAGCAAGGAATAATGACTTTAATTGGAAGGTCAGCAAACAGAGAAGATGACAGACTAGCCCCTCAAAAACCCTTAGAATTCAGGGTCTATTACAGTAGAGGGACGGGCTTTCAGTAGCACCAACCAATGGCAGAGCAGGGCTGTTAATGGTCACTTCTCTATGGTTGCTCACTTGCTTTGGGGGAGGGTCCCACCAGGGTGGGCCAATGGCTGAGAGAACCATTATAGCTGGTGTCTGTCTCAGTGGAGCATGCAGGCCAGCACCATGGAGGGAAAGGCCCCTTATGCCTTGGGTCCCATCTGGGACCACCACACCACCATGGCTGTTAGGTCGCAGAGACCAGGATGGGGGAGAGGTTCACTGCTGCCTCAAGGCCTGGGCCAAAACTAGTGAGTGGCCTTGGTGAGGGCTCTGAAAAGCCCTACAGTACACAGCCCCAAGCCTGTTCTTTGGGACCCCCATCTCCCCCACTGGCCCAAGGCTGGGTGAGCTGGAGGGCCTTGGGAAGAAGGCCGGGATCCACCTCTTACCTCACTCTCCACCTCATGACCAACACTCAGCTATTGTCTGAATCCTCTCACTAACTGTTGCTCATTGACAGTTGGTTGCCAGTGGGTGAGGCCCACTGAGACACTAACCAATGGCTGAGTAGGACCCATTGCCTGATAACAGGGTGCAGAGTAATGATGCACAGCAGTGGCTGTATGCTAAAGGCTGAGCTCACTGTGCTATTACAAGAGGATCCTGGCAGGCTGTAACAGAACAGGATGAGCATAGCCCTTAGCAGGCAGCCGTTGCCGTCCCTTATTAGTCTGCACCCTGTTACTAGGCAACAGGTTTTGCTCAGCCATTGCTTGGGGCCTCAGTGGGCCCTGCTCACAAGCAACCAGCTGTCAATGAGTGACTGTTAGTGGTCCTGCTTAGCTATTGGTCAGTGCCACAGTTGGCCTTGTCCACTGGTAACTGTCAGTGAAGGACTACTGGGGAAGTGATTCAGTCATGGGTTAGTGGTGTGGTGGTCATGAGGTGGACATTGAGGTAAGAGGCAGATTCAGGCCTTCTCCTGGAGGCCCTACAGCTTACCCAGCCTTGGGCCAGCAGGTGAGCTGGAGGGCCCAGGGAATAGACTGGGGACTGTGTCCTGCAGGGCTTCATAGCCCTTACTGAGGCCCTCCACTAGCCTTGGCCCAGGCCTTGAGTGAACCTCTTTCCTCATCCCTGTCTCTGCAACCTGATAGCAGTTGCTTTCTGCCTGGCCACAGTCTGGGGGACCTGGTCTCCCCATTTGGATGGGCTGAGGAGACTGATGATCAGTTGGTTGGGTGCCTGGCTCCCTCAGGGATGGCAGCTGGGCAGACTGTGGAAGGAGCTGCCAACTGAGATCTGCCTCCTCTTAGCCAGACTGGTACCTTGGAGGGTGAAATTTGTTGTGCCTTGGGACTTTGCCCTTTCTTGTCAGGACAGAGAATAACATTCAGCTGGTAGAGATTTACAGGAACATTGTTACTTAACCATGACCTGACCTTGAGAACAAAGGATCTGACACAGAGAAGTCTGCAACAAGTAACCATGCCCATCCCTCACCCTTTCTTTTAAAGGGCTTGCTGAAATCTTTTTAGTAACTTTGGGGTTCTTAGGGGATGAGCCACCATCTCTTTGTATGAATCTATAATAAACCTTTCTCTGTTCTAAACTAATGTTTTAGTATTGATGGACCTCACCGTGCATCTGGCACACAGACTTGCGATTTTGGTAACAATTTAGGACTGCAGTCCGTGTGTTCACAAAAAGTCAGACATGACTGAGCATGCACACATACACATGTACCATTCAGTATAATCTTTGTTGTTGTTCAGTCACTAAATCATGTCTGACTCTTGGTAACACCATGGACTGCAGTATGCCAGGCTCCTCTGTCCTCTGCTATCCCCCGGAGTTGCTCAGATTCATGTCCATTGAGTCAGTGATGCTGTATAACTATTTCATTCTCTGCTGCCCTCTTCTCCTGCCCTCAGTCTTTCCCAGCATCAGGGTCTTTTTCAGTGAGTTGGCTCTTTGTATTAGAGGCCAAAGTATTGGAGCTTCAGCATCAGCCCTTCCAATGAATATCCAGGGTTGATTTCCTTTAGGGTTGACTGGTTTGATCTCTTGGCAGTCTAAGGGCCTCTCAAAAGTCTTTTCAGCACCACAATTTGAAAACATTAATTCTTCGACTCTCAGCCTTCTTTGTGGTCCAACTCTTACATCCATATATGACTATTGGAAAAACCATAGCTTTGACTATACAGACCTTTGTGGACAAGGTGATGTCTCTGCTTTTTAATACGCTATCAAGGTTTGTGATAGCTTTCCAAGGAGCAAGCATTTTTTAATTTTAGGGCTGCAGTCACTGTCAGAAGTGATTTTAGAGCTGAAGAGAAAAAAATCTCACTGCTTCCATTTTTTCCCTTTTTATTTGTCATGAGTAATGGGACTGGATGCCATGAGCATAGTTTTTTTAATGTTGAGTTTAATTGGAGGATAATTGCTTTACCATATTTTGTTGGTTTTTGCTGTATATCAACATGAATCAGCCATAGGTGTGCTTATGTCCTCTCCCTCTCATCCCACATGCTAGTGGGATGCTAGGCTCACCTCCCTCCCATCTCTCACCCCATCCCATCCCTGTAGGTTTTCAGAGAACATCGAGTTTGAAGTTTCCTGAGTCATAACGCAAATTCCCACTGGCTATTTTACATATGGTAATGTGTATGTGAAAAGAAGAGAAGCGAAAAGCAAAGGAGAAAAGGAAAGATATAAACATCTGAATGCAGAGTTCCAAAGAGTAGCAAGAAGAGATAAGAAAGCCTTCTTCTGCTATCAGTGCAAAGAAATAGAGGAAAACAACAGAATGGGAAAGACTAAGGATCTATTCAAGAAAATCAGAGATACCAAAGGAACATTTCATGCAAAGATGGGCTCAATAAAGGACAGAAATGGTATGGACCTAACGGAAGCAGAATGTATTAAGAAGAGGTGGCAAGAATACACAGAACTGTACAAAAAAGAGCTTCACGACCCAGATAATCATGATGGTGTGATCACTGACCTAGAGCCAGACACTGACCTAACGGAAGCAGAAGATATTAAGAAGAGGTGGCAAGAATACACAGAAGAACTGTACAAAAAAGAGCTTCACGACCCAGATAATCATGATGGTGTGATCACTGACCTAGAGCCAGATCACTGACCTAGAGCCAGATGCTTTCTAAGGCCACTTAGAAAGCATTAGAAAGCATCACTACGAACAAAGCTAGTGGAGGTGATGGAATTCCAGTGGAGCTATTCCAAATCCTGAAAGATGATGCTGTGAAAGTGCTGCACTCAATATGTCAGCAAATTTGGAAAACTCAGCGGTGGCCACAAGATTGGAAAAGGTCAGTTTTCATCCCAATCCCAAAGAAAGGCAATGCCAAAGAGTGCTCAAACTACCGCACAATTGCACTCATCTCACACGCTAGTAAAGTAATGCTCAAAATTCTCCAAGCCAGGCTTCAGCAATATGTGAACCGTGAACTTCCTGATGTTCAAGCTGGTTTTAGAAAAGGCAGAGGAACCAGAGATCAAATTGCCAACATCTGCTGGATCATGGAAAAAGCAAGAGAGTTCCAGAAAAACATCTATTTCTGCTTTATTGACTATGCCAAAGCCTTTGACTGTGTGGATCACAATAAACTGTGGAAAATTCTGAAAGAGATGGGAATACCAGACCACCTGATCTGCCTCTTGAGAAATCTGTATGCAGGTCAGGAAGCAACAGTTAGAACTGGTCATGGAACAACAGACTGGTTCCAAATAGGAAAAGGAGTACGTCAAGGCTGTATATTGTCACCATGTTTATTTAACTTATATGCAGAGTACATCATGAGAAATGCTGGACTGGAAGAAACACAAGTTGGAATCAAGATTGCTGGGAGAAATATCAATAACCTCAGATATGCAGATGACACCACTCTTATGGCAGAAAGTGAAGAGGGGCTAAAAAGCCTCTTGATGAAAGTGAAAGTGGAGAGTGAAAAGGTTGGCTTAAAGCTCAACATTCAGAAAACGAAGATCATGGCATCTGGTCCCATCACTGCATGGGAAATAGATGGGGAAACAGTGGAAACAGTGTCAGACTTTGTTTTTCTGGGCTCCAAAATCACTGCAGATGGTGACTGCAGCCATGAAATTAAAAGACGCTTACTCCTTGGAAGGAAAGTTATGACCAACCTAGATAGCATATTCAAAAGCAGAGACATTACTTTACCAACAAAGGTTCGCCTAGTCAAGGCTATGGTCTTTCCTGTGGTCATGTATGGATGTGAGAGCTGGACTGTGAAGAAGGCTGAGCGCCGAAGAATTGATGCTTTTGAACTGTGGTGTTGGAGAAGACTCTTGAGAGTCCCTTGGACTGCAAGAAGATCCAACCAGTCCATTCTGAAGGAGATCAATCCTGGAATTTCTTTAGAAGGAATGATGCTAAAGCTGAAACTCCAGTATTTTGGCCACCTCATGCGAAGAGTTGACTCATTGGAGAAGACTCTGATGCTGGGAGGGATTGAGGGCAGGAGGAGAAGGGGACGACAGAGGATGAGATGGCTGGATGGCATCACTGACTCGATGGATGTGAGTCTGAGTGACCTCCGAGAGCTGGTGATGGACAGGGAAGCCTGGCGTGCTGCAGTTCATGGGGTCGCAAAGAGTCGGACATGACTGAGCGACTGATCTGATCTGATCTGATCTGAATGTGTATGTTTCCATGCTACTCTCAGTTCGTCTCATCATGTCCTTCCCCTACTGTGTCCACAGGTTTGTTTACTATGTCTGTCTCCATTGCTGCCGTGCATATAGGTTCATCAGTACTAGCTTCCTAGATTCCATATATATGCGTTGCAGGCATGCTCAGTCACTCAGTTGTGTTTGACTCTGTGACCTCATGGACTGGAGCCTGCTAGGCTCCTCTCCATGGAATTTTCCAGACAAGAATATTGGAGTGCGTCGCCATTTCCTACTCTAGGGAGCTTCCTGACCCAAGGATTTAACCCACGTCTCTTACATCTCCTGCATTTGCATGTGGATTCTTTAACCACTGCATCAATATGTGTTAATATAGGATATTTATTTTTCTTTTTATTAACTCTGTATAATAGGCTCTAGGTTTATTAGAGCCCTATTAGAACTGACTCAGATGCGTTCTTTATTTACTACAAGTTCTTTATCCATTCATATGTCTGTAAACATCTAGGTTGCTTCCATGTCCCAAGTTCTTTATCCATTCATATGTCTGTAAACATCTAGGTTGCTTCCATGTCCTAGCTATTGTAAATAGTGCTGCAGTGACCATTGGGGTACTTGTGTCTTTTTCAGTTATGGTTTCTTCAGGGTATATGNGGAGTGGGTTGCCATTTCCTTCTCCAATGCATGAAAGCGAAAAGTGAAAGTGAAGCCGCTCAGTCGTGTCCGACTCTTAGCGACCCCATGGACTGGAGCCTACCAGGCTCCTCCGTCCATGGGATTCTCCAAGCAAAAGTACTGGGGTGGGGTGCCATTGCCTTCCATGTCCTAGCTATTGTAAATAGTGCTGCAGTGACCATTGGGGTACTTGTGTCTTTTTCAGTTATGGTTTCTTCAGGGTATATGTTCAGTAGTGGGATTGCTGGGTTGCATGATAGTTTCATTCTTTATATTCTAAGGAATCTCCATACTGTTCTTCATAGTGGATATATCAGTTTACATTCCTACCAACAGTGCAAGAGGGTTCCTTTACTCCATGACCCTCTCTACAAACATTTATTGTTTGTAGATTTTTTGGTGATGGTCTTTCTGACCAGTGTGAGGTGATACCTTACTGTAGTTTTTTTTTTTTTAACTTTAAACTTTTTCTTTTGTATTGGGGTACAGCCAGCTAACAATGTAGTAGTTTCAGGTGAACAGTGAAGGGACTCAGCCATACATTTACATGTATCCATTTTCTCCCACACCCCCTCCCATCCACCCCCTCACCACTCTAACATTGAGTAAGTTGCATTACTATGTATAATAGTTCCTTCTTCATTTTCCATTTTGAGTATATTAGTGTATACGTGACCTCCCCAAACAGCCTAACTATCCCTTCATGCCAACAACCATAAGTTCGTTTCCTAAGTCTGAGTCTCTGTTTTGTTCGTAAGTTCATTTATATTCTTTTTAGATTCCACATATAAGGGATGTCATATGATGTTTCTTCTCTTATTTGTCAGTTTGACACTGTCTAGGTCCACCATGTTGCAAATGGCATTATTTCTTTCCTTTTAATGGCTGAGTAATAGTCCATTGTATATATGTAGCATCTTATTTATCCATTCTTCTGGCTATGGACATTTATGTTGCTTCCATGTCTTGGCTGTTGTAAATAGTGCTGCAATGAACATTGAGGTGCACGTATCTTTTCGGATCATGTTTTTTTCCAGATATATGCCCAGGAGTGGGATTGTAGTGTCATATGGTAGCTTAGTTTTTTAAGGAACCTCTGTACTGTTCTCTGTAGTGGCTGTACCAATTTACATTCCCACCAACAGTGTAGAAGGCGCCCCTCCTCTCCACACCCTCACCAGCATTTACTGTCTGCATTTTTTGGTGATAACACTCTGACCCCTGTGAGGTGGTATCTCGTTGTAGCTTTGATGCGTCTCTCTAATGATTAGCAGTGTTTAGCAGCTGTTCACATGCCATCTGTATGTCCTCTGGAGAGATGTCTGTTCAGTTCTCCTGCCTAAGCAGGCTGTTTCTTTTGATGCTGTTGAGGGTTATAAGTTGTTTGTAAATTTTGGAGACTAACCCTGTCAGTCACATCATTTGCAAATATTTTAATATTTTCTCCCAATCTGTGGGTTGTCTTTTTGTTTATTCCCTCGCTGTGTAAAAGCTTTGAGTTTTAGTTTTAAGTAGGTCCTTTCTTTTTTTTTTTTTTTAAATTTATGTTATTCTAGGAGATGGATTCAAAAAGATTCTGCTAACAATTTATGCCAGAGAGCATTCTGCTGATGTTTTCCTCTAGGAATTTTATAGTGTCCAGTCTCACATTTGGGTTTTTAATCCATTTTGAGCTTATTTTTGTGTGTAAAGTTAAAGAATGGTCTGTTTATCTATTTTTGTACCAGTACCATACTCTCTTGATGACTGTAGTTCATAATATAGTCTGAAGTCAGGAAGGTTGATTCCTCCAGCTCCATTTTTCTTTCTCAACATTACTTTGGTTGTTCAAGGTCTGTTGTGTTTCCATACAAATTGTGAAATTTTTTTGTTCTAGTTCTGTGAAAAATACCATCAGTGGTTTAATAGATACTGCATTGAATTTGTAGATTACCTTGGGTAGTTTAGTCATTTTTACAATATTGATTCTTCCAATCCAAGAACATAGTATATCTCTCCATCTCTGTGTCATCTTTGATTTCTTTCATCAGTGTCTTAACACTTTTCTGCATACAGCTCTTTGTGTCTTTAGGTAGGTTTATTCCTAGGTATTTTATTCTTTTGATTGTAATGGTGAATGAGATTGTTTGCTTAATTTCTCTTTCTGATTTTTCATTGTTAGTGTATAGGAATGCAAGGACTTTCTATGTTTTAATTTTATATCCTACAACTCTATGATATTCATTGATTAGGTCTAGTAATTTTCTAGTGGTATCTTTAGCGTTTTCTATGTATAGTATCATGTCATATGCAAACAGTGAGAATTTTCCTTCTTTCTGATCTAGATTCCTTTTATTTCTTTTTCTTCTCTGATTATCATGGCTAGGACTTCCAAAACTATGTTGACAAATAGTGGCGGGAATGGGCAGGCACCTTTGTCTTTTTCCTGATCTTGGAGGAAATGCTTTCAGTTTTTCACTGTTGAATATAATGTTTGCTGTCATTTGTCATATATGGTCTTTATTATGTTGAGGTAGACCTACTACCTGTGCATACTTTCTGGGGAATTTTTATCATAAATGGGTGTTGAATTTTGAAAAAAGCTTTCTTTGCATCTATTGAGATAATCATATGTTTTTTTCTTTCAGTTTGTTGATATAGTGTATCACATTGATTGATTTACTTGAATTGAAGAAACCTTGCATCCCTGGGATAAATCCCACTTGATTATGGTGTATGAGCCTTTTAATGTGTTGTTGGATTCTGTTTGCTAGAATTTTGTTGACGATTTTTGCATCTGTGTTCATCAGTGATATTGACTGGTAATTTTCTGTCTTTTTTTTTTTTTTTTGTGATATTTTTGTCTGGTTTTGGTATCAGGGTGATGATGTCCTTATAGAATGAGTTTTGATTTTTCCTTCCTCTGCAATTTCCTGAAAGAGTTGAGCAGGATAGGTGTTAGCTCTTCTCTAACCTTTTGGTAGAATTTACCTATGAACCCATTTGGCCCTGGGCTTTGTTTGTTGAAAGATTTTTGATCACAGTTTTGATTTCAGTGCTTGTGATTGATCTGTTCATGCTTTCTATTTTTTTCTGGTTCAGTTTTTCTCAAAGAACAAGCTTTTAGTTTTATAGATTTTTGCTGTTGTTTCCTTCATTTCTTTTTCATTTATTTCTGCTCTAATCTTTATGGTTTCTTTCCTTCCACTAACTTTGAAGGGTTTTTTTCCTAATTGCTTTAGGTGTAAGGTTAGGTTGTTGATTTGATATTTTTCTTGTTTCTTGAGGTAGGCTTGTATTGCTATAAACTTCTCTAAACTTCTTTTGCTGAATCCCATAGGTTTTGGGTCATATTTTCATTGCCATTTGTGTCCATGTATTTTTAAATTTCCCTTTTGATTTCTTCAGTGACCTATTGCTTATTTAGAAGTGTGGTGTTTAGCCTCGATGTGTTTTTTCAGTTTTTTTTCTTGTAGGTGATATCTAGTCTCATAGTGTTGAGCTTGGAAAAGATGTTTGATATGATTTCAGTTTTCTTAAATTTACCACAGTTTGATTTGTGACCTAAGATGTGATCTGTCATGGAGAATGTTCTATGTGCACTTGAGAAAAAAGTGTATTGTGCTGTTTTGGGATGGAATGTTCTGAAGATATCAGTTAGGACCATCTGGTCTAATGTGTGATTTAAGTCCTGTGTTTGCTTGTTAGTTTTCTGTCCAGGTGATCTGTCCATCAGTGTAAGTGGGGTGTCAAAGTCCTTTGTTGTGATTGTTTGCTGTTGATTTTCCCTTTTATCATAAAGGTTTTTAGTATTTGCCTTATGTATGAGGTTCTCCTATGTTTTGAGCATAAATATTTATAATTGTTAAATGTATCTTCTTTTGGGGATGATCCCTTGATCATTATGCAGTTGTCTTCCTTATTTCTTGTAACAGTTTTCAGTCTATTTTGCCTGATGTGAGATACCAGTATCGCTACTCCTGCTTTCTTTTGATCCCCATTTGCATTGAATATTTTTTTCCATCCCCTAACTTTCAGTCTGTTTTTGTCCTTAGGTCTGAACTGGATCTCTTGTAGGCAGTTTATTGGCAGATCTTGGTTTCTGTAGCCATTCTGCCAGTATGTGTCTTGGTTGGAGCATTTAATCCATTTACACTTAAGGTAGTTATTGATATGTATGTTCCCACTGCCATTTTGTTAATCATTTAGGGTTTGTTTCTGTGTGTTTTTCTTCTCTGGTTTCCTGCTGGAGAAGTTCCTTTAGCATTTGTTTAAGGTTGGTTTGGTGGTGCTGAATTCTCTTAAGCTTTTGTTTGATTTCACTGTCAAATCTGAATGAGATCCTTGCTAGATAGATTAATCTTGGTTGTAGGTTTTTGTTTGTTTGTTTCATCCCTTTAAATACATCCTGCCACTCCCATATCTTTTTGCCTTTTTATCCTGTTCTGGGGGTTCTTAAGGCAAGAATACTGAAGTGGTTTGTCATTTTCTTCTCCACTTTAGAACACACTGTTACATAGGATCATAGGTCACTGTGAGACAATAGTGATTCACTTAGTCAAAGTCACAATAGAAGATTTCAAAGGCAAATACAGAGTAAATAACTTAAACGGTAAAGAACTTAAAATCTGTTATCAAAGGCAGTTTAGGATTTTAAGAAAACTTGTCTTCCTATCAGAGAGAAAAACCAAATTCAAGATTTGCACCAGCTTTTTTTTTTTTTTTAATTTACTTTCTCAGTTATTTATTTTGAACTTTGTTAATCCTGACTACAAAACTTTTTTCTTGGGGTCCACTTTCTACAGACCTTTTTAATCACTTTCTGTATCATCCCTTTTTTTTTTTCTCATCCTCCAGAAACAGCCACTTGTAAGGCAGACTTGCTTCCTTCTGCTTTAATAAAAATGCAGTTCTATTTCTCGTGTCTTGTTTACTGAAAACAAAAACAAACATCCTTCTTCCTTAAGCAGTCATGAACTGTTCTTGATCAACACTATGTAGATTGATAAACATAAATCTAAATAATAATTTCTAGAAAAGTGTGCTTTTTACTGAAAATATCTCAGTGTGGCACCAGAAATATAAGTATCACTTGTCCCCCTTCCACATTTTTTGCTCTTTGAATCATATCTGTCAGTTCAGTTCAGTCGCTCAGTCGTGTCCAACTCTTTGCGACTCCGTGGACTGCAGCACGTCAGGCATCCCTGTCCATCACCAACTCCTGGAGGTTACTCAAACTCATGTCCACTGAGTCATTGATGCCATCAAACCATCTAATCCTCTGATGTCCCCTTCTCTTGCCGCCTTCAGTCTTTCCCAGCATCAGGGTCTTTTCAAATGAGGCAGCTCTTCACATCAGGGCCAAAGTATTGGAGTTCCAGCTTCAACATCAGTCCTTCCACTGAATATTTGGGACTGATTTCCTTTAGGATTGACTGGTTTGATCTCCTTGCAGTCCAAGGGACTCTCAAGAGTGTACTCCAAGACCATAGTTCAAAAGCATCAATTATTCTGTGCTCAGCTTTCTTTATAGTCCAACTCTCACATCCATACCTGACTACTGGAAAAACTATAGCCTTGACTAGACAGACCTTTGTTGGCAAGTAATGTTTCTGCTTTTTAATATGCTGTCTAGGTTGGTCATGTAACTTTTCTTCCAAGGAGTAAGGGTCTTTTAATTTCATGGATGCAGTCACCATCTGCAGTGATTTTGGAGCCCTCCAAAATAAAGTCTGCCACTGTTTCCACTGTTTCACCATCTATTTGCCATGAAGTGATGGGCCCGGATGCCATAATTTTTGTTTTTTCAATGTTGAGCTTTAAGCCAACTTTTTCGCTCTCCTCTTTCACTTTCATCAAGAGGCCCTTTAGTTCCTCTTCTCTTTCTGCCATAAGCGTGGTATCATCTGCATATCTGAGGTTATTGATATGACTCCCACCAATCTTGATTCTAGCTTGTGCTTCACCCAGCCCAGCATTTCTCATGATGTACTCTGCATAGAAGTTAAATAAGCACGGTGACAATATACAGCCTTGACATACTCCTTTTCCTATTTGAAACCAGTCTGTTGTTCCATGTCCAGTTCTAACTGTTGCTTCCTGACCTGCATACAGATTTCTCAAGAGGCAAGCCAGGTGGTCTGGTATTCCCATCTCTTGAAGAATTTTCCACAGTTTATTGTGACCCACACTGTCAGAGGCTTTGGCATATTCAATAAAGCAGAAATAGATGTTTTTCTGGAATTCCCTTGCTTTTTTGATGATCCAGCGGATGTTGGCAATTTCATCTCTGGTTTCTCTGCCTTTTCTAAATTGATCTTGAGCATCTGGAAGTTCACCATTCATGTATTATTGAAGCCTGGCTTGGGGAATTTTGAGCATTATTTTACTAGCATGTGAGATGAGTGCAATTATGGGGTAGTTTGAGCATTCTTTGGCATTGCCTTTCTTTGGGATTGGAATGAAAACTGACCTTTTCCAGTCCTGTGGCCACTGCTGAGTTTTCCAAATTTGCTGGCATATTGAGTGTAGCACTTTCACAGCATCATCTTTCAGGATTTGGAATAGCTCAACTGGAATTCCATCCCCTCCACTAGCTTTGTTCGTAGTGATGCTTTCTAAGGCCCACTTGACTTCACATTGCAGGATGTCTGGCTCTAGGTGAGTGATCATACCATCGTGATTATCTTGGTTATGAAGGTCTTTTTTGTACAGTTCTTCTGTGTATTCTTGCCACCTCTTCTTAATAACTTCTGCTTCTGTTTGGTCCATACCATTTTTGTCCTTTATTGAGCCCATCTTTGCATGAAATGTTCCTTTGGTATCTCTAATTTTCTTGAACAGATCTCTAGTCTTACCCATTCTGATGTTTTCCTCTATTTCTTTGCACTGATCACTCAGGAAGGCTTTCTTATCTCTTCTTGCTATTCTTTGGAACTCTGCATTCAGATGCTCATATCTTTCCTTTTCTCCTTTGCTTTTCACTTCTCTTCTTTTCACAGCTATTTGTAAGGCTTCCCCAGACAGCCATTTTGCTTTTTTGCGTTTCTTTTCCATGGGGATGGTCTTGATCCCTGTCTCCTGTACAATGTCACGATCCTCTGTCCATAGTTCATCTGGCACTCTGCTATCAGATCTAGGCCCTTAAATCTATTTCTCACTTAAGCTGTATAATCATAAAGGATTTGATTTAGGTCATACCTGAATGGTCTAGTGGTTTTTTCCACTTTCTTCAATTTAAGTATGAATTTGGCAATAAGGAGCTCATGATCTGAGCCACAGTCAGCTCCCGGTCTTGTTTTTGCTGACTGTCTAGAGCTTCTCCATCTTTGGCTGCAAAGAATATAATCGATCTGATTTCAGTGTTGACCATCTGGTGATGTCCATGTGTAAAGTCTTCTCGTGTTTTTGGAAGAGGGTGTTTGCTATGACCAGTGCGTTCTCTTGGCAAAACTCTATTAGTCTTTGCCCTGCTTCATTCCGTATTCCAAGGCCAAATTTGCCTGTTACTCCAGGTGTTTCTTGACTTCCTACTTTTGCATTCCAGTCCCCTATAATGAAAAGGACATCTTTTTTGGGTGTTCTAAAAGGTCTTGTAGGTCTTCATAGAGCCGTTCAACTTCAGCTTCTTCAGCGTTACTGGTTGGGGCATAGGCTTGGATTACTGTGATATTGAATGGTTTGCCTTGGAAACGAACAGAGATCATTCTGTCGTTTTTGAGATTACATCCAAGTACAGCATTTCGGACTCTCTTGTTGCCCATGGTAGCTACTCCATTTCTTCTGAGGGGTTCCTGCCCGCAGTAGTAGATATAATGGTCATCTGAGTTAAATTCACCCATTCCAGTCCATTTCAGTTCGCTGATTCCTAGAATGTCGACATTCACTCTTGCCATCTCTTGTTTGACCACTTCCAATTTGCCTTGATTCATGGACCTGACATTCTAGGTTCCTATGCAGTATTGCTCTGTACAGCATCGGACCTTGCTTCTATCACCAGTCACATCCACAACTGGGTATTCTTTTTGCTTTGGCTCCATCCCTTCATTCTTTGTGAAGTTATTTCTCCACTGATCTCCAGTAGCATATTGGGCACCTATTGACCTGGGGAGTTCCTCTTTCAGTATCCTATCATTTTGTCTTTTCATACTGTTCATGGGGTTCTCAAGGCAAGAATACTGAAGTGGTTTGCCATTCCCTTCTCCAGTGGACCATATTCTGTCAGACCTATCCACCGTGACCCGCCCATCTTGGTTGGCCCCACAGAGCATTGCTTAGTTTCAGTGAGTTAGACAAGGCTGTGGTTCGTGTGATCAGATTGGCTAGTTTTTTGTGATTATGGTTTCAGTGTGTCTGCCCTCTGATGCCCTCTAGCAACACCTACCATCTTACTTGGATTCTCTTACCTTGGACGTGGGGTATCTCTTCACAGCTGCTCCAGCAAAGTGCAGCCACTGCTCCTTACCTTGGACAGGTATCTCCTCACTGCTGAGCCTCCTGACTTTGAACCTGGAGTAGCTCCTCTAGGCCCTCTTGCGCTGGTGCAGCCAGTGCTCTTTGAAAGTGGGGTTGTTCCTTGGCCGCCACCCCTGACCTCAGGTAAGGGGCAGCTCCTCCCGGCCGCCACCCCTTGTTATCTATAGGTTGACAGTAACATAGAATTTTTCCTAGGGGACTCTGTGATGGAACCTTAGAGGAAGTGCTTCCTATTCTAGCTTGAACAGTTAGTACTGGATGTTTGCATGCTCATAACAATATGAACAAACCAAACTGCAGTAGCAGGAAGTCACTAAAAACAAAGAGAATGGCAAAGACATGCCCAGAAATCAAAAGCAAGGGGGAAGAAAAATGCCCCAAAAGGATGGCATGAAGATGTCCAAAAATCAAAAAGCCAAATGGCAAGAATGCCTCAAATGTGAATTCCAAGTCCTGATAAACCTGTGACATTTGTCCAAAGTGGCAACTTGTTAAAGCAGTTTCTATTCATAGAATTTTCTACACTGGGACTGAAGCTATTCCCCAAACAGGAAACATCAACAGTCTCTAGGGGCTTACCAAACATAGCAATTTGGGACATACCAAACTCCCTCTTTTTTATCCTCCATGATTTAATATCTTCTCAGAGTAGAAATCTGTGCCAGAGAGGGCAGTGGAAGAGAAGGCGTCCTCAAGGCAGAAATAAAGCTTCTGCAGCTGTAGGGCATCTTCTCCCCTGTTCTCCACCATAGCCTCAGAATTCTGCAGCCAAGTTAGCCAGTTGGGTGTGTTTGGGGTACAGCCCTACAACAGGGAATCCCAGGCCATCTGGCCTCAGAGAAGTCCCCCAATGAGCCATTCTTCCTGAAAGAGCCTGGTGTGGAGAGAGATCCCTAAACTTCCAATCAAGCCAAGGGGCCCTGTGGGGTCACCTGCCCACAAGCAGATTCTGCATGAGCTCCAATTTATTGCTGCGAAAATCTTGGCTTTCTCTGCCCACCTATGCCAAATAAAAATTATGGAGACAGAGCTTAGAGGAAGAAGTCAGTTGAGGGGAGAACATAGCATACTAGTGCCTCAGGAACTGTGAACCAAGAGACTTCATTTTTTTTTTCTTTAGACTTTATATAGCCTGGGTCTCCTGGTCTTACGGTAAATAATAAGGCTCAAAGTAGTGAAGGTCTTGCATTCTTGCATTGTTTCAAAACAGCATCATGCCAGTTTCATAGCAGGCATCAGGTAACCCAGTAATTGGGTTCATTTGTCTCTGGTTTATTAAATGTGGCCTTCTTTCTGAAATGAAAAAGTTACAAGGAGTGGTCTACAAAGAGAGTGTGATGAGGGTATGCACCAGGTACTGGATGTAATTACTTAAGAGTTAAAGGGTAATAGGCTTCCCTAGTGGCTCAGATGGTAAAGTGTCTGCTCACAATGCAGGAGACCTGGGTTCGATCCCTGGGTTGGGAACATCCCCTGGAGAAGGAAATGGAAACCCACTCCAGTACTCTTGCCTACAAAATTCTATGGATGGAGGAGCCTGGTAGGCTACGGTCCATGGGGTCACAAAAAGTCGGTCACGACTGAACAACTTCACTTAGCAAAGGGTAATAGGTTCTGGATGTAACTCATACAGTTAAGGGGCGATAGGTGCAGGATGTAATTTACATAGTGTCAGATTAGTTTGGGGAAAAGTAAACCTAGATACAGACTACAGATTGGGAATTAAGAAAATTAGGAGTGATCATCTCATTTCAGTGATCAATGCAAAGAAATAGAGGAAAACAACAGAATGGGAAAGACTAAGGATCTATTCAAGAAAATCAGAGATACCAAAGGAACATTTCATGCAAAGATGGGCTCGATAAAGGACAGAAATGGT
>SJYU01005234.1:0-19122 GCA_006410795.1 Tragelaphus strepsiceros | reverse complement strand
CACAAGATTGGAAAAGATCAGTTTTCATTCCAATCCCAAAGAAAGGCAATGCCAAAGAATGCTCAAACTACCACACAATTGCACTCATATCACATGCTAGTAAAGTAATGCTCAAAATTCTCCAAGCCAGGCTTCAGCAATATGTGAACCGTGAACTTCCTGATGTTCAAGCTGGTTTTAGAAAAGGCAGAGGAACCAGAGATCAAATTGCCAACATCCTCTGGATCATGGAAAAAGCAAGAGAGTTCCAGAAAAACATCTATTTCTGCTTTATTGACTATGCCAAAGCCTTTGACTATGTAGATCACAATAAAAAAAATTCTGAAAGAGATGGGAATACCAGCCCACCTGATCTGCCTCTTGAGAAATTTGTATGCAGGTCAGGAAGCAACAGTTAGAACTGGACATGGAACAACAGACTGGTTCCAAATAGGAAAAGGAGTACGTCAAGGCTGTATATTGTCACCCTGTTTATTTAACTTATATGCAGAGTACATCGTGAGAGATGCTGCACTGGAAGAAACACAAGTTGGAATCAAGATTGCTGGGAGAAATATCAATAACCTCAGATATGCAGATGACACCACCCTTATGGCAGAAAGTGAAGAGGAACTAAAAAGCCTCTTGATGAAAGTGAAAGTGGAGAGACAAGGTTGGCTTAAAGCTCAGCATTCAGAAAACGAAGATCATGGCATCTGGTCCCATCACTACATGGGAAATAGATGGGGAAACAGTGGAAGCAGTGTCAGACTTTCTTTTTCTGGGCTCCAAAATCACTGCAGATGGTGACTGCAGCCATGAAATTAAAAGACGCTTACTCCTTGGAAGGAAAGTTATGACCAACCTAGACAGCATATTCAAAAGCAGAGACATTACTTTGCTAACAAAGGTTCACCTAGTCAAGGCTATGGTCTTTCCTGTGGTCATGTATGGATGTGAGAGCTGGACTGTGAAGAAGGCTGAGCGCCGAAGAATTGATGCTTTTGAATTGTGGTGTTGGAGAAGACTCTTGAGAGTCCCTTGGACTGCAAGGAGATCCAACCAGTCCATTCTGAAGGAGATCAGCCCTGGGATGAGATTTCTTTGGAAGGAATGATGCTGAAGTGGAAATTCCAGTATTTTGGCCACCTCATGTGAAGAGTTGACTCACTGGAAAAGACTCTGATGCTGGGAGGGATTGAGGGCAAGGGGAGAAGGGGACGACAGGATGAGGTGGCTGGATGGCATCACTGATTCAATGGACATGAGTCTGAGTGACCTCCGGGAGTTGGTGATGGACAGAGAGGCCTGGCGTGCTGTGATTCATGGGGTCGCAAAGAGTCGGACACGACTGAGCGACTGATCTGATCTGATCTCATTCAGGCCTGTTTATGTTTGCCCTCCAGCTTGTTTACTGTTTTAATTATTTCCTTTGTTCTCAGGAAAGGGAAAGAAAAAAGAGAAACTCATTGCTTTTTTTTTTTCCTTTTCACTGCAACACCATCTAGTGTTTCTAAGCACAAGAAGACTGTGTTGTACCTTATAGGACACGATTGTTAGACAAGCTTCCATCAGGCATGTGTTACAGAGCTGTTGGGAGAGAGTTCAGTGTTAATCAGCCATTTGTAGGTGTCTTTAACAGAGAAATAAAACAGGGCTTAATATCAATCTGTTGAGAAAAATATTGTAACCAGAGACTTGCAGAATTTCCACCAGGAGCAGTGGTTTAGTTTAGTATTTACTAATTTGTCATTCATTTTGATTATATAGAACATAATTCTTAACTTTACAAAGCATAACTACTGTGAATTAATGAGAATCAAAATATTTTGTTCATTATAAGTCTTCTCAACTTGAATGTTTGAGATACATCTGTCTAGAGAACCTACTTAAAGTATGAATTTCTATCTCAAACCTTTTTCAAGTTCTTGTTCTGAGGTCTAGGGGGTGAGTGTGGAGACTCATAACAAATATTGTAAGAGGTGCAAAGGTTTATGGTCTACAGTGAGAATTTACTTGTTGAGGCCATGGCTCTAGTTAATGAGAGAGCTCACACCTCAGAAGTAGCTGATGGCCTCATCTCTCTGGCCCATGGAATGACCAGTGCTTCTATATGGCAGTGAGAAAAGAGTGGGAAAGGGGTACTCTGTGTCTACATAAAGGAATCATCTCAGTTTTGTGCCCTTCTCTCTTGTGAGACAAGATAATGATAATACATGCTTCACAGGATTTGTTTGGGGATTATTGAAATAATGTTCTTGAAGCTTCAGAGTATTATTATTTTTCCACTGTAGAAGAAAAGAGAAGAGGCAAAGGTGAGGAATCGAATGCCCAGTGCTTTTGGATGTTACCTCTGGAGTTTTGGCCAACTCACCATGATACCCTTCTCTTTTCAGGTAACCTGGATGGGGAGGACAATGCTGCTGAGCGAACAGTGGAAGATGTTTTCCTTCGCAAATTTATGCTAGGCACCTTCCCAGGCTGCCTGGCTGACCAGCTTATTCTGAAGCGCCGGGCTAACCAGGTGGAGATCTGTGCCCTGGTCCTGAGGCAGCTACCTGCACACAAGTTCTACTTCCTTGTGGGCTACAGTGAGACCCTACTGTCCCACTTTTACAAGTGTCCTGTTCGTCTGCACCTCCAAACTGTTCCCTCAAAGGTTGTGTATAAGTATATCTAGGACATACATCAAGCTTTTTACATCAAGTTGTAGCCTGCAAAGGACAGAAACTTGTGAAAATGGACTGAAGTAGAAATAGGGGAAATACATCCCCTCAGATTTCTGAGACTTTGTCTTCAGAGTTGCTGTTGAATAAACAGACTCTCCATGTTGTCTTGCTTCTTTGTCTGTCTAGAGAACTAGAATAGGGTCTTTGAGGATGCTCCGGCGTTCCCAAGAAGGCTGCCAGTTACCTGAGGTTTAGGTAATAGCTATGCTGCTAAGTCGCTTCAGTCGTGTCCAACTCCGTGCGACCCCATAGACGGCAGCCCACCAGGCTCCCCCGTCCTTGGGATTCTCCAGGCAAGAACATTGGAGTGAGTTGCGATTTCCTTCTCCAATGCATAAAAGTGAAAAGTGAAAGTGAAGTCACTCAGTCTTGTCCGACTCTTAGCAACCCCATGGACTGCGGCCTACCAGGGCCCTCGGTCCATGGGATTTTCCAGGCAAGAGTACTGGGGTGGGGTGCCTTCCCCGAGGTAATAGCTATGCTTCAGTGCATATCCTGTGCCAATCACTGTGTCAGGAACTTTACCTGAAGTTCTTTGTTTTCTCTTAAAAAGGAAAGATCCATTTTTGGAAATTATAAAGCAGTTATTTGTTAAAAAACCTTTTTCAATTTAAGTGTGAATTTTGTAATAAGGAGTTCACAATCTGAGCCACAGTCAGCTCTTGGTTGTGTTTTTGCTGACTGTATAGAGCTCCATCAGCTGCAAAGAATATAATCAACCTGATTTTGGAATTGACCATTTGGTGATCTCTTGTGTTGTTGGGAAATTGTGTTTGCTATGACCAGTGCATTCTCTTGGCAAAACTTTTTTAGCCTTTGCTCTGCTTCATTATGTACTCCAAGGCTAAACTTGCCTATTTAGCCAGGTATCTCTTGACTTCCTGCTTTTGCATTCCACCCCTATGACATAAGGACATCCCTCTTTTGGTTATTTGTTTGGTTAGTTCTACGGGGTCATGTAGGTCTTCAAAGAACTGGTCAACTTCAGCTCCTTTGGCATCAGTAGTTGGGGCATAGAACTGGAGTGGTTTGCCCTGGAAATGAACGAAGATTGTTCTGTTGTTTTTGAGATTGCACCAAAGTACTGCCTTTGGGACTCTTGTTGACTGTGAGAGCTACTCCATTTCTTCTAAGGGATTCTTGCCCACAATAGTAGATACAGTGGTCATTTGAATTAAATTCTCCCATTCCCATCCTTTTTAGTTCACTCATTACTAAGATGTTGATGTTCACTCTTGCCATCTCCTGCTTGATTACTTGTAACTTAACTTGATTCATGGATCTGACATTCCAGATTCCTATGCAATATTGTTGTTTACAACATCAGACTTTGACCGCCAGACACATCCACAACTGAGCATTGTTTCTGCTTTGGCCTAGCTGCTTCATTATTTCTGGAGCTATTTGTAAGTGCCCTATGCTTTTCCCCAGTAGCATACTGGAAACCTTCCATCCTGGAGAGCTCATCTTCTGGTTTCATTTCTTTTTGCCTTTCCATACTGCTCATGGGGTTCTCACGACATGAATAATGGAGTGGTGTGCCATTTCCTCCTCCCATGGACCTTGTGTTTCAGAACTCTTCACTATGACCTGTCTTTCTTAGGTGGCTCTGCAAGATATGGCTAATAGCTTCATTAAGTTTTGCAAGCCTCCTCATGATGACAAGGCTGGTTTGTCATATATGGTGTTACTATGTTAGGTATGTTACTTCTCTGCCCAATCTGTTTAGAGTGTTTTTTTTTTTTCTTTAATTTTAAAATCTCTGCAGACAGTGACTACAGCCACAAAATTGTAAGGTGCTTGCCCCTTGGAAGAAAAGCTATGACAAACCTAGAGAGTGTATGAAAAGGCTGAGACATTGCTGCTGACAAAGATTCATATATACCTAGCTATGGTTTTTTCAGTAGCCATGGATGTGATGATTGGATGTGAGAGTTGGACCATAAAGAAGATTGAACACTAGTGCCTTTGAATTATGGTGCTGGAGAAGACTTTTGAGAGTTCCTTGGACTGCAAGGAGATCAAACCAATCAATCCTAAAGGAAATCAACCCTGAATATTCATTAGAAGTACTGATGCTGAAGCTTCAGTTTGGCCACCTGATGGGAATAGCCAACTTATTGGAAGAGACCCTGATGGCTGGGAAAGATTGAGGGCAAGAGGAGAAGGGGGCAATAGAGAATGAGATGGTTGGATGGCATCACTGACTCACTGAATAAGCTCTGAGAGATGGACCGGGAAGCCTAGCATGCTGCAGTCCACAGGGTCACAAAGAGTTGGACATGACTGAGCAACTGAACACCCACAACTTCCTTACCCATTCAGTGTCGATGGACATCTAGGTTGCTTCCATGTCCTGGCCATTGTAAATAGTGCTGCAGTGAACTTTAGGGTACATGTGTCTTTGTCAATTCTGGTTTCCTCAGGGCATATGCCCAGTAGTGGGATTGCTGGGTTGTATGATAGTTTTATACCTAGTTTTTTAAGGACTCTCCATACTGTTCTCCATAGTGATTGTATCAGTTGACATTCCCACCAACATTGTAAGAGGGTTTCCTTTTCTCCACACCCTCTCTAGCATTATGGCCATTTTGACTGGTGTGAGAAGATACCTCATTGTGATTTTGATATGCATTTCTTTAATAATGAGTGATACTGAGCATCTTTTCATGTGTTTATTAGCCATCTGTATGTCTTTGGAAAAATATCTTTTTTTCATTTTTTTCCCCTGCTATTACAGGAGCTGCTTGTATATTTTTGAAGTTAATATTTTGTCAGTTGTCTTATTTGCTGTTATTTTCTCCCATTCTGAGGGTTGTCTTTCACCTTATTTGTAGTTTCCTTTGTTCTATAAAAGCTTTTAAGTTTAATTAGGTCCCATTGTTTATTCTGATTTTTATTTCCATTACACTAGGAGGAGAGTCATATAGGATCTTGACTGTGATTTATATCCGTGTTCAGCCTGTTTTCCTCTTAAGAGTTTTATAGTTTCTGGTCTTATATTTAGGTCTTTAATCCATTTTGAGTTTATTTTTATGTATAGTGTTAGGAAGTGTTCTAACTTCATTCTTTTACATTAGTTGACCAGTTTTCCCAGCACCACTTATTGAAAAGACTATCTTGTTTCCATGTATATCCTTCTTCCTTTGTCAAAAATAAGGTATTCATAGGTGTGTAGACTTTTCTCTGGGCTTTCTGTTTTGTTCCATTGATCTATATTTTTGATTACAGTTTCAGTTTCCATTCATGTGCTTGGTCTGTTCATATTTTCTATTTCTTCCTGGTTCAGTTTTGGAAGGTTGTACTTTAACAAGAATTTGTCAGCTTCTCCAGGTTGTCCGTTTTATTGGCGTATAGTTGCTCATAGTTGTCTCTTATGATCCTTTGTTTTTCTGTGTTGTCTTTTGTAACTTCTTTTTCATTTCTAGTTTTACTGATTTGAGTTTTTTTCCCCTTTTTCCCTTGATGAATCTTACTAACGGTTTGTCAATATTATCTTCTCAAAGACCCAGGTTTTATTTTTATTGATGTTTGCTATCTTTCATTTCTTTTTCATTTATTTCTGCTGTGATCTTTATGATTTCTTCTCTTCTACTAACTTTGTTTTTTTTTGGTTCTTCTTTTTCTAGTTGCTTTAGGTGTAAGGTTAGGTTGTTGATTTGATTGTCTCTTGTTTCTTGAGGTAGGCTTTTATTGTTATGAACTTCCCTCTTAGCACTGCTTTTACTATATCCCATTGGTGTTGGATTGTCTTGTTTTCATTGTCATTTTCTTCTAAGCTTGTTTTGATTTCCTTTTATATTTCTTCAATGATCTATTGGTTATTCAGAAGTGCATTGTGTAGCCTCCATGTTTCTTGTTGTTTATAGTTTTTTTATCCTGTTGTTGTTGTTCAGTCACCAAATTGTGCCCAATTCTGTCACCCTGTGGACTGCAGCACACCAGGCCTCCTGTCCTTCACTGTCTCCTGGAGTTTGCCCAAGTTCGTGTCCATTGAATTGGTGATGCCATTCAACTATCTCATCCTCTGTCATTCTCTTCTCCTTTTGCCTTAAATCTTTCCCAGCATCAGGGTCTTTTCCAGTGAATCAGCTTTTGCATCAGGTGGCCAAAGTATTGAAGCTTCAGTTTCTGCATCAGTCTTTCCAGTGAACATTCCAGATTAATTTCCTTTAGGATTGATTGATTTGATTTCCTTGCTGTCCAGGGGACTCTCAGAGTGTTTTGCAGCACCACAATTCAAAAGCATCAATTCTTTGGCACTTTGCCTTTATGGTCCAACTCCCACATTCATAGATGACTACTGGAAAGATCATAGTTTTGACTGTACGGACATTTGTTGACAAACTGATGTCTTTGCTTTTTAATACACCATTTGTAGTTAATATCTAAGCTTACAGTGTTGTGATCAGAAAAGATGCTTGAAATGATTTCATTTTTAAATTTTTCCAAGGCTTGATTTGTGGTCCAGGATTTGATCTATTCTGGAGAATGTTCCATGTGCAATTAAGAAAAAAGTGGAATCTATTGTTTTGAAATGAAAACAATATGTTTTGAAATGAAAACAATATGTTTTGAAATGATGAAAGTGAAAGTGGAGAGTGAAAAGGTTGGCTTAAAGCTCAACATTCAGAAAACGAAGATCATGGCATCTGGTCCCATCACTGCATGGGAAATAGATGGGGAAACAGTGGAAACAGTGTCAGACTTTGTTTTTCTGGGCTCCAAAATCACTGCAGATGGTGACTGCAGCCATGAAATTAAAAGACGCTTACTCCTTGGAAGGAAAGTTATGACCAACCTAGATAGCATATTCAAAAGCAGAGACATTACTTTACCAACAAAGGTTCGCCTAGTCAAGGCTATGGTCTTTCCTGTGGTCATGTATGGATGTGAGAGCTGGACTGTGAAGAAGGCTGAGCGCCGAAGAATTGATGCTTTTGAACTGTGGTGTTGGAGAAGACTCTTGAGAGTCCCTTGGACTGCAAGAAGATCCAACCAGTCCATTCTGAAGGAGATCAATCCTGGAATTTCTTTAGAAGGAATGATGCTAAAGCTGAAACTCCAGTATTTTGGCCACCTCATGCGAAGAGTTGACTCATTGGAGAAGACTCTGATGCTGGGAGGGATTGAGGGCAGGAGGAGAAGGGGACGACAGAGGATGAGATGGCTGGATGGCATCACTGACTCGATGGATGCGAGTCTGAGTGACCTCCGGGAGCTGGTGATAGACAGGGAGGCCTGGCGTGGCGCGGTTCATGGGGTCGCAAAGAGTCGGACACGACTGAGCGACTGATCTGATCTGATCTGATCTGATTGTTTTGAAAAGACCCTGATGCTGGGAAAGATTGAGGGCGGGAGGAGAAGGGGACGACAGAGGATGAGATGGTTGGATGACATCATCGACTCAATGGACATGGGTTTGGGTGGATTCCGGGAGTTTGTGATAGACAGGGAGGCCTGACGTGCTGTGGTTCATGGGGTCGCAAAGAGTCAGACACGGTGGAGTGACTGAAATGAACTGAACTGATTGTTTTTGGATCAGATGTACTGAAGATATTAATTAGGTCCAGCTGGTCCAATGTATTGTTTAAAGCTTGTGTTTCCTGTTAATTATCTGTCAGGATGATCTATCCATCCATGAGTGGATGGATTAAAATCCCCCACTATTACTGTGTTGCTGTCGATTTCCCCTTTAATAGTTATTTCCATTTGCCTTATACATCTTGGGGTGCTCCTTTGTTGGGTTCATGTATGTTAATAATTGGGCTTCCCTGGTGGCTCAGAAATTAAAGTGTCTGCCTGGAATGTGAGAGACCTGGGTTCCATCCCTGGGTTGGGAAGATTCCCTGGAGAAGGAAATGGCAACGCACTCCAGTACTCTTGCCTGGAGAATCCCATGGAGGGAGGAGCCTGGTAGGCTACAGTCCATGGGATCGCAAAGAGTTGTACATGACTGAGTGACTATGGTAATAATTATGTCTTGGATCGATCCCTTGATCATTATGTAGTGTCCTTCTTTGTCTCTTATAACCATCTTTATTTTAAAGTCTATTTTACCTGATACAAGCATTGCTACTTGTATTTTCTTTTGGTCTCCATTTGCATGGAATAGTGACTTCCCTGGTGGCTCAGATGGTAAAAACGTCTGCCTACAATGCAGGAGACCTGGGTTAGATCCCTGGATTGGGAAGATCCCCTGGAGAAAGAAATGGCAACCCACTCCAGTATTCTTGCCTGGGAATCCCATGGACAGAGGAGCCTGATAGGCTATAGTCCATAGGATCTCAAAGAGTCATACATGACTGAGTGGTTTCACTTTCACCTTCACTTTGCATGGAATATCTTTTTCACTCCCCACTTTCAGTCTTTATGTGTCCCTAGGTTTGAGGTGGGTCTCTTGTAGACAGAATATATAGGGGACTTGTTTTGTATCCATTCAGTTAGTGTGTGTCTTTGGTTGGATCATTTAACCCATTTATGTTTAAGGTAATTCTTGATAAATATGTTCTGTTACCATTTAGTTTATTGTTTTGTGTTTGTTTTTATAATCCTTTTTTGTATTTCCTGTCTAGAGATGTTCCTTTAGCATTCGTTGAAGAGCTGGTTTGGTGGTGCCGAATTCTCTTAGCTTTTGCTTATCTGAAGCTTTTTATTTCTCCTTTGTATCTGAATGAGCTCCTTGCTTGATAGAGTATTCTTGGTTGTAGGTTTTTCCCTTTCATCACTTTAAGTATATCCTGCCATTCCCTTCTGGCCTGCAGAGTGTCTGTTGAAAGATCAGCTTTTAGCCTTATAAGAATTTCCTTGTATGTAATTTTTGCTTTTCCCTTGCTGCTTTTAAGATTTTTTCTTTGTGAATAATTTTTGTTATTTTGATTAGTATATCTCTTAGCATGTTTCTCCTTCGGTTTATCTTCTGTGGGACTCTCTGGGCTTCCTGGACTTGGTGGCTATTTCCTTCTCCATTTTAGGGAAGTTTTCAACTATTAACTCCTCAAATATTTTCTCATGCCCTTTACTTTTGTCGTCTTCTCTTGGAACACCTATGATTCTAATGTTGGGGTGCTTAACATTGTCCCATAGGTCTCTAAGGCTGCCCTCATTTCTTTTTATTCTTTTTTCTATTTTTCTGCTCTGCTTCAGTTATTTCCACCATTCTATCTTCCAGTTCACTTATCTGTAACTGCCTCAGTTACTGTATTGTTGATTCCCTCCAGAGTGTTTTTAATCTCAGTTATTGTGTTGTTCGTTGCTGATTGACTATTCTGTATTACTTCTAGATCCTTGTTAAACATTTCTTACCTCTTCTCAATCTGTTCCTCCAGTGTATTTATCCATGTCTCTGTTTTGTTTTCAAGATTTTGGATCATCTTTACTATCATTCTGAATGCTTTGTCAGATAGATTCCCCAGCTCCTCTTTCGTTTGTCTGATGGGTTTTTACCATGCTCCTTCACCTGCTAGATATTTCTGTTTTATCATTTTGTTTAGTTTGCTATACTTAGGGTCTCCTTTCTGAAGGTTGTAGAGGCATAGTTCCTCTTAGTTGTGGCGTCTGCTCCCTGTGCGTGTGGTTGCACCAGTGCCTTGTGAAGGTTTCCTGGTTGGGATTTGTGCCTGTGTTCTGGTGGATGGAGCTCCATCTCATCTTTCTGGAGGGCAGTGCAGTGTGCAGTAGTGAGTTTGGGAGTGTCTGTGGGTTTGATGTGGTTTTGGGGCTCCTGTCTGTTAATGTGCAGGGTTGTGTTCTTGCTGGAGGATTGGCATGTGGTGTCCTGCACTAGAGCTTGCTGGCTCTTGGGTGGAGCTAGGTCTCCGTGTAGTTATGGAACTTTTTGGGTGGAATCTCGTCTATTAATGTTCCATGGGTTTGGGAGTTCTCTGGTGTTCCAAAGTCCTGGAGTTGAGTCTCTTGCCTTGGATTTAGTTCCAACCTCTTACAGGAGCACCAAAACTTCTCAGGCCACATAGCACAGGAGACAAAACCCATAGGTTAATGGTGAAACAACTCTCAACAGCCAGTAACACCCAAAGAGATTCACAGAGTTATGTAGAGAACAGAAGAAGGTGAAAAGGAGAAAAGGGAGAGTCAGAAGAGAGCAACCAAGCCAACAATCAAATTCTTAAGTGAAAATGGATGCTAAAACTTAGATTCTCGAAGATTAAAATTAGCAAAGGAAAAAAAAAGTTAACAAAAGATCATAAAGCAAAAATTAAAAACCTAGAATAAAAATTAGTCCTTCAAAAGTCTAATATAAAAAAACAAAATATCAAACACAAAAGTAAAGTGTGGAATTTATAAGTTTTTTTTTTTAAGGTAAAAGGCTATAAAAATAAAAAAAGGAGTAATAAATAACTGTATTAGGACACTATAAGGGGGGAAAGGGGAATAAAAGAATAAAAATTTTAAAAATAATAAATTTATAGGAGGTAGATAGTATGTATATGGTGGTAGTAAGAGGAATTTTTGTGTGATTCCTCTCTTTTTCTGCTCCAGTCACTTTGCCTACTCAGAAGGTTCTTCAATGTATCTTGGAAAGTCTCTGGACTTGTGTGCAGTGTGGAATCAGTTCAGTCTCAAGATCTTCCATTGTTCAGGTTTTTACTTGCTCTTAAAGCCTACAGTTTTGGCTAAAGCACACAGTTTGAAGTTAACTGCAGGATTTTAATCTGTTGCACTTGCCACTTCTGGTGCGATTCCCCCTTTGCTTTGCTCATACTTCTGCTTTGTTTTTTTGGCCTACCTCTGCTTGCAAGTCTCTTCAATGTCTTATCTACCCCTTGACATGAGGGGGTGAAAGGCGCCACTTATTTGGGCTCACTTGCTCAGTTATGCTGTGGAGAGGGAGGGACACTAAATGTTGCTGTGTGTATGGGGTGCAGTTGCTGTGGCTGGACCACATGGGAGGTTGCCACTGCTGTAGGTAGGCACGCACCTCCCAGGAGAGTTGGTCTCAGTCTGTGGGACCCTTGGCCAAGCCGCTTGGGCTCCTGGCTAGTCCATGAGGTCACAGTCCCAGGTAGGTTGTGTGCTTCCCTAGGGAAGCTGGTCTCGAGCTGTAACACTGCTGGCAGATCTGAGCCGCCGAGGATCACGGGAGGAAGTGGGTGGAAACTGGCAGCTGCTCACAGCTTGGCAGCAGATGTGGTCTCTGGGGCTGAGATTGCAGCAGGCCCTTGCTTTCTGATTCTGGCAGTCATGTGCCTGTCCGTCTTCCTCTGGAGCTGTAGACTACAGCTAGCCCACCCTACTTTGGTATTTGCTAGGGTGCAGACCTTTGTGCAGTCCTGGTTCCAAATAGGAAAAGGAGTACATCAAGGCTGTATGTTGTCACCCTGCATATTTAACTTCTATGCAGAGTATATCATGAGAAACGCTGGACTGGAAGAAACAAGCTGGAATGAAGATTGCCAGGACAAATATCAATAACCTCAGATATGCAGATGACACCACCCTTATGACAGAAAGTGAAGAGGAACTCAAAAGCCTCTTGATGAAAGTGAAAGTGGAGAGTGAAAAGGTTNCTCAATGGATGTGAGTCTGAGTGACCTCCGGGAGTTGGTGATGGACAGGGAGGCCTGGCGTGCTGCAGTTCATGGGGTCGCAAGGAGTCGGACACGACTGAGCGACTGATCTGAAAGACTTACTGCTGTCACCTTATTTATTGCAGGCTGTAGGCATGTGGGCTTCTGTAGTTGTGGCATGTGGGCTCAGTAGTTGCAGCTTGCAGGCCGTAGGGTGTGGGAACAGTAGCTATGATACATGGGCCGAGCTGCTCCGTGGCATGTGAAATCTTCAAGGGATTGAACCTATGTTCCCTGCACTGGCAGGTAGACTCCTGTCTACTGTACCACCAGGGAAGTCTTGCATCATTTCTTTTCTCCTCTCTTTCTGTCTGATTTTTCATGAAATTTTCTCAGCCTCCCTCTCTTTGTGTGTGTTTCATGACTCTACTGTAGGTTTTTGCTTTGTGGTTACCATGTGATTTATGTGAAACATGTCAGGTGAAATAATCATTTTTATGCAGATAGCACCTTAACTTTATCCACCTATAAAGTTTCCACCATTTAACATCTCTTAATGTTGCAATTTACCTTTTTTATGCTGTGAATTTTTTGAGAAATTATAATAGCTGTAGTTGCATGAATGCTCTATCCCTTTAACCTTTATATTAAGTGGATGATGTACCATTGTAATATATGGAGTCACAGTTGTCTCATTCTGTTTACTTTTCATGTTTGTTAAGAATATTGTATAGTTTCATTTGCTTTTATGTCACTAGTGTCTTTATTTCAACTTTAAGAGCTCTTTTCAGTCTTTCTGAAAGGTAGATCTAGTGGTGGTGAAGTTTCTCAGCTTTATCTGAGAAAGCCTTTAAATTTCCTTCTGATCTGGTGGCTAACTTTGCTAGATAAAAGTATTCTTAACTGGCAGTTTTTACCTTGTAACACTTTGAGTATGTCATTCTACTTTTTCCTGGTCTGTAGAGTTTCTTCTGAGAACTTTGCTGATAGCCTAATGGGGGTTCCTTTGTGGATTACTTTCTTTTTCCCCCACAGGCTGCCTTTAAGATTTTTCTTTGTTACTGCCTTTTGACAATTTTCATGTCTTGGAGAAGGGTTTTTGCATTGAAGTAGGAAGATATTCTCTTAGTTTCATGGACTTATATATACAGCTTCTTCCCCAGGTTTGGGAAGTTCTCAGCTATTATATAAAAGATGCTTGTTCCTTGGAAGGAAAGCTATGACAAACCTAGGCAATGTATTAAAAAACAGAAACCTCATTTTGCCAACAAAGGTCTGTATAGTCAAAGCTATGGTTTTTCCAGTAGTCATGTACAGGTGTAGTTGGACCATAAAGAAGCCTAACTGCCAAAGAATTGATGCTTTTGAGGTGTGGTGCTAGAGAAGACTTTTGAGAGTCCCTTGGACACCAAGGAGGTCAAACCAGTCAATCCTAAAGGAAATTACCTTGAATACTCATTGGAAGGACTGATGCTGAAGCTGAAGCTCCAAAACTTTGGCTACCTGATGTGAAGAGCTGACTCATGAGAAAAGACTCTGATGCTGGGAAAGATTGAGGGCAGGAGGAGAAAGGAACAACAGAGGATGCAATGGTTGGATGGCATCACTGACTCAGTGGACATGAGTTTGAGAAAACTCTGGGAGATTGTGAAAGACAAGGAAGCTTGCTGTGCTGCAGTTGATGGGGTCATAAAGAGTCGGACACAACTGAGCAACTGAACAACAACAGAATAGATAATGGGTGTGAAGTGGAAGTATGATAATCATTCACAATATATACAAATATTCAGTCATCATATTGTACACCCGAAACTAATATAACGGTAAATGTCAATTATGCATCAATTAAAAACAAGAAAAAAGCCGGGGGAGTGGGGAGAGGGCAATAAGTATTCTAAGAATTCCAAACAAAGCCAAAACGATGAGCTTTCCTTCAGGGTTTGCAGTCTTCCCTTATTGTCATTAAGGTAAAGGATACATACGGCCTTTGATACAATGGGATTGGATGGGGCTGGGATCCTGCATTTCTCACAAGCACCCAGAAAAGAAAATGTCAGTGCTGCAGGTCCCTGGGTTGTACTTTGAATTTGTTGTTGTTTAGTCACTCAGTCATGTATGACTCTTTTGTGAACCCATGGACTCTAGGCCTCCAGGCTCAAAATGCTCTAGACAGGATTTCCCAGGTATGAATTTTGGAGTGGGTTGCCATTTCCTTCTCCAGGGGATCTTCCCAACTCAGGGATCAAACTCATGTTTCCTGCCTTGGCAGGTGGATTCTTTGCCACTAAGCCACCAGGGAAGCCCACAGCAAGGTCTGAAAGCACCTGAGTGTGGAGATTAGCTGGGCTGGTTTCTAAGGGATCAGATTACAATTATAATGAGTGGAGCACAAGGGCCATTTTGGCCTCCTTTCCTGACAACCTGAAATAGCTGTGGGATGAGCTGAGGTAGTGTTTCCTTGCTACAGAGCAAAATAAATCAGTGGTTTTCACAGACTGGGTTATATAACTCAAGTGGTTTAACACTCTGGGCATTTGTTTTAATTTTTCTTGGAGGGCTCATTGGGAACCCTTAGTGTCTACAGTCACACTTTCCATGAGGACTTCACTCAGTTTGTCATCATTGTTTCAAGGCTCCAGTGGGAAATGAAAGATTTAAAGCAATATAGGGAGGAATCTTGCTACAGTTGGTAAAAAATGAAATGGACTTTCTTGAGAAGCTTTACATTTTATTTCACTGTGAGGAGTAGAAAGTTGGGAAGGAAAAGAAACATCTGTGCCACACAGGAGCCAGATGGGCTACTCCTAGCTCTCAGCTTCTGTGACTAAAGGTGATGTCCACACCCCCAAGCCTCGTACACACCCCCTGACAGCCTGGTGGCCCTGAGTGGCCTGGTGTGGACACAGGGCTTTTATTTCTGATGTGGGAGAAGGCATTGGGCTCAGGAGAGACGCTGGGCTCTAGCTCTACCACACACTGGGTGACACCTCTAGGGTCAGCATCCTCATGTGTAAAATGAGGCTACTCTTAGAGTTCCTTGTGGTGACTTGATTTTCCAACAGTGTTTGGGCATCAACAAAGTTGGCAGGTGTCAGAAGTGTGAGGTCTCTGTGTGGCAGCTCGATAGTACCAGAGCCCCTGCAAACAGCTGGGGAGGCTCTGGCCAAGTGATGTCACTGCAGACACGGAGGGGCAACCATGGTGCTGGGGCAGCTACAGGCGTTATCTGGTCCCCACCATGTCCTGAAATGATGGCCTTCTTTTTCTTACCTTCGGATGCACACAGGCCAGTATCCTGGGAGTCAGTTGGGTAGCCAGTCCTCTCTCTGCGCTCCATCTGGGCCACCCATGTGGTCTGTGCATGTTGCAGGAATGGGGACCCCTTCCTAACACTCAGAAATGAATTATCCAACATGTGCCGACAAAGAGACTTTATTGGGAAGGGGGCACCCTGATGGAAAGCAGGAGGGTGTTAGGGAAATGAAAATTGTAGTCTGGTTCAGGCTTCAGCGACAAAGCAGAGCAGGCCTCTGACTTGTCCCTGACCTGCCTGGATGCCACCCTGGCTACATGCCTGCCTGCACTTGTTACCAGCCAGCTGGGTAGCATCATAGATAGGATAGGTCGTGGAATTCTCGAGAGCCCTGGAGATCCAACCAATCTCCCAGACCTGGAGAATATCAACACTCACAAGATAAACAGCATTAACATGAAACCGGAGCTGCAGTTTGCTCACAGACTGATGATGATATCAGTTTGTGGCCCTAGGATGATAAGCAGGAACACCAAACTGCAACTTTTGAAGTCTCACCCATGGAGCAAACGTACTGCCTGGGACCTTTTCCCAATTGGAACCCTGGACAAGCTATGACATGGGATGTCCCAGTGCTGTTGAAGTCTAAATGTTGATCGAAATCTGCTGATGAATCCTCTGCTGTTTCTGTCTCTTTTCCTTTACTGTTAGTGTCTTGAAAATAAGCTTGATAATTCTCTAATAAATATTAGTATTGTTAATTTGTATATAGCAAGTGGTTTATTTTTTTAACAAATCATTTGAACCTAAGATGAAAATTAAAACTCGGCAGAACAGAGGGTAAGGGAACCCAGGAGAACTGCTCTGCCACGTGGCTCACAGTCTCAGGTTTAATGATAATGGGGTTGGTTTCCAGGTTGTCTCTGACCAATCATTCTCACTCAGGGTCCTTTATAGTGTCACATATGTTGCTCAGCCAAGATGGATTCTAGGACGTGGTAGGGGAAGTCTCCTTTTGACCTTTACCAAATTCTGGTTCAGTTCAGTTCAGTTCAGTCGCTCAGTCATGTTCAATTCTTTGCAACCTCATGAATCGCAGCACGCCAGGCCTCCCTGTCCATCACCAGCTCCCGGAGTTCACTCAAACTCATGTCCTTCGAGTCAGTGATGCCATCCAGCCATCTCATCCTCTGTCGTCCCCTTCTCCTGCCCCCAATCCCTCCCAGCATTAGGGTCTTTTCCAATTAGTCAACTCTTCGCATGAGGTGGCCAAAGTATTGGAGTTTCAGTTTCAGCATCAGTCCTTCCAATGAACACCCAGGACTGATCTCCTTTAGGATTGACTGGTTGGATCTCCTTGCAGTCCAAGGGACTCTCAAGAGTCTTCTCCAGCACCACAGTTCAAAATTCTTCGGCACTCAGCTTTCTTCACGCTCCAACTCTCACATCCATACATGACCACAGGAAAAACCATAGCCTTGACTAGATGAACCTTTGTTGGTAAAGTAATGTCTCTGCTTTTGAATATGCTATCTAGGTTGGTCATAACTTTCCTTCCAAGGAGTAAGCGTCTTTTAATTTCATGGCTGCAGTCACCATCTGCAGTGATTTTGGAGCCCCCCAAAATAAAGCCCAGGGCCAGATGGGTTCATAGGTAAATTCTACCAATAATAATCATTCAAGTCCAAGAAACCCAGAGAGTCCCAAACAGGATAAACCAAAGACGAAACACCCCAAGACACATAATCAAAGTAACAAAGATCAAACACAAAGAACAAATATTAAAAGCAGCAAGGGAAAAACAACAAATAACACATAAGGAGATTCCCATAAGGATAACAGCCGATCTTTCAATAGAACTCTTCAGGCCAGGAAGGAATGGCAGGGCATACTTAAAGTGATGAAAGAAAATAACCTACAGCCCAGATTACTGTACACAGCAAGGATCTCATTCAAATATGAAGGAGAAATCAAAAGTTTTACAGACAAGAAAAAGCTGAGAGAATTCAGCACCACCAAACCAGCTCCCCAATAAATGCTAAAGAATCTTCTCTAGACAGGAATCACAAAAAGGGTGTATAAACTCGAACCCAAAACAATAAAGTAAATGGCAGCGGGATCATACTTATTAATAATTACCTTAAACGTGAATGGGTTCAATGCCCCAACCAAAAGACAAAGACTGGCTGAATGGATACAAAAGCAAGACCCCTATATATGTTGTCTACAAGTGACCCACCTCAAAACAAGGGACACATACTGAAAGTGAATGGCTGGAAAAAGATACTCCACGCAAATAGAGACCAAAAGAAAGCAGGAGTAGCAATACTCATATCAGCTAAAATAGGCTTTAAAACAAAGGTTGTGAAAAGAGACAAGGACACTACATAATGTTCAAAGGATCAATCCAAGAAGAAGATATAACAACTATAAATATATATGCACCCAACATAGGAGCACCACAATATGTAAGACAAATGCTTACGACTATGAAAGGGGAAATTAACAATAACACAGTAATAGTAGGAGACGTTAATACCCCAGTCGCACCTATGGACAGATCAACTAAACAGAAAATTAACAAGGAAACACAAACTTTAAATGCTACAATAGACCAGTTAGACCTAATTGATATCTATAGGACATTTCACCCCAAAACAGTGTAAGTTCACCTTTTTCTCAAGCACACATGTAACCAGAAAGAAAAACACCAATACAGTATATTAATGCATATATATGGAATTATAAAGATGGTAATAACCCTGTATGCTGCTGCTACTGCTAAGTCACGTCAGTCGTGTCCGACTCTGTGTAACCCCATAGATGGCAGCCCACCAGGCTCCCCCGTCCCTGGGATTCTCCAGGCAAGAACACCGGAGTGGGTTGCCATTTCCAGCAAAAGAGACACAGATGTATAGAACAGTCTTTTGGACTCTGGGGGTGAGGGCCAGGGTGGGATGATTTGGGAGAATTGCATTGAAACAGTGTATAATATCATATGTGAAACGAATCGCCAATCCAGGTTCGATACAGGATCCTTGGGCCTGGTGCACTGGGATGGCCCAGAGAGATGGTTTGGGGAGGGTGGTGGGAGAGGGGTTCAGGATGGGAAACACATGTACACCCATGGCCGATTCATGTTGATATATGGCAAAACCAATACAATATTGTAAAGTAATTAGTCTCCAATTAAAATAAATAAATTTATATTTTTTTAAAAAAAGAATCCCATGGAGCGAGGTCCACTTTGGGCTGGAAGGTTGTTAGGGGCTTTTGTTTGTGGCCCACACAGGCAGCAGCTGACATCAACCCCAGGCTCGGGCCCCATCAGCAGTGCACAGAGTCCTAACTTCCTGGGAATTCCCCTACGTCCCTTTGAAGTTGCCAACCATGCCCCCTTTCCCAGCTTGCCTTGACTTCTGAAACTCTGGGTTTTCCTACCTTTTCACATTCCACACATACATTGGCCTCAATGGGCTCCACAGGCTCCTCTGAGGCATTCCTGGACATTGGATGCTCTCTTCAGTGCCTCCACCGAGACCCCTCCCTTTCCTTACCTCAATTTCCCACATCCCTCCCCAGCTACTTGGGGCCCCCTGGCATCCTTTCCCTACAGCAGTCCCAGTCCACCGCC
>SJYU01005233.1:839351-853066 GCA_006410795.1 Tragelaphus strepsiceros | reverse complement strand
ATTTAAAATGCTTAACCAACAAGGGCTTACTGTATAGCACATGGAACTCTACTCAATGCTTTGTGGCAGTCTGGATGGGAGGGGAGTGTGCCGGAGAATGGATACATGTCCATATGTATGGTTTAAAGATACCCTTCACTGTTCACCTGAAACTATCACAATACTGTTAATTGGCTATATCCCAATACAAAATAAAAAGTTTAAAAAAATACCCAGATAATAAAGAAAAAATATATATATCTGTTTTCCAATGCCAGGGGCTCTGCTTAGATACGTGTTCAGGGAACTAAGATCCCACATGCTACAGGGCAACTAGGCCAACACACAATTAGAGAGCCCATGTACTGCAACTAACACCCAATTCAGCCAAATAAATGAATATTCTTTTTTAACTTAAAGCGATGTGTGAAGAATATATCCAAAGATTATTAATTAAGAGAACTGTGAGGTTGTTGTGGTCAAAGTGTTAAACTCCATCATGCCTGGGGAGCTCAAATTCAGTGCGCTGTAACAACCTAGAGGAGTGCAAGGTGGGAGGGAGCTTCAGGAGGTAGGGAACAGACATATACCCATGGCTGATTCATGCTGATGTATGGCAGAAACTGACACAATATTGCAAGGCAATTATCATCCAATTAAAAAATAAATAAATTTTAAAAACATAAAATAAATACATAAATTTTTAAAAGAAATATAAATAAATAAATATTTTTATTTTTTTGATTAAATTTTATTTTGCTTAACTTTACAATATTGTATTGCTTTTGCCATACATCAAGATGGATCCGCCACAAGTATACATGTGTTCCCCATCCTGAACCCTCTTCCCTCCTCCCTCCCCATACCATCCCTCTGGGTCGTCCCAGTGCACCAGCCCCAGGCATCCATTATCAGGCATCATACCTGGACTAGCGACTCGTTTTAGATATGATATTACACATATTTCAATGCTATTCTCCCAAATCATCCCACCCTCTCCTGTTAAAAGTCCATTATCAAGATAATCATCTCCCTATCGTGTACAAATCTCACATTTACATTTCTGTATTTTGTTGTGCAAAACACAGGAGACTAAGTGCATGTACACATGTCCTTCAAATCTGTTGTAACACACAGAAGCAGCATGTCTATGTCCACACCATCAGAGCACTCACCACGCTGAGCTGAAATAATCTGCCTGTATATCTGTCTCACCTCAGAATCAGGTTGCCTCTGAAAGGCAGAGGCGTCAGGTCTGGCTCACGTCTGTATCTTAAGCTCTACCACAAGGCTGCACACTCACATGTGCACTGGCGGGACCAAGTAAAGTCACATGAGGAAATGCTCAGAGCTTCTGGCAAGAGCCTTCACCATCTCCAGACTTCCTGGAGAGGCCACTGTGACAAAAAGAAGTCCCCACTGTCTCCGTCTATCCTGAACAACTATCACATCAGTAATTTCCTTCACTGAAACAGCCAAACTCCCCACAAGCAGTTCCCAACTGTGCAACATGAAACATCAAGAAGGAAAACACAGTATGTGTTTATCCAGACTTATTTGGCCATGAAACCTTCTTGCAAACTAACATTCTATGGAACACACCTAGAAAAACACTGTTCTAGACACACCCAATTCAAACCGTGTCACACTCAGCTCTGGGCTCCATTCTGAGAATTTAACAGGAGCTGCAGCATTGCGTCAAACTGACAAAAGGAATCACAACTTACCTTTCCTGCTCCCACAGGTCCAACCACAGTCAACAGTTCACCCGGTCTGACAGTAAACGAAAGGTTTTTTAGGGTTGGTGATTCAGATTCCTGCAAATTAAAGTTTATAAAAACACACTCATTTCAACAAAGTAACACAAATTACTTCAGAAAGTAGTTGAAAAAAATATAATAGTCATTGATATGCTAATATATCTTCCCTGGTGACTTCCCCTGTGGCTCAGCTGGTAAAGAATCTGCCTGCAATGTAGGAGACCTGGGTTGGGAAGATCCCCTGGAGAAGGGAATAGCTACCCACTCCAGTATTCTGGCCTGGAGAATTCCATGGACTGTATAGTCCATGGGGGTCGCAAAGAGTCAGACATGACTGAGTAACTTTCGCTTTCATTCTAATATAGCCCACATTTTTTATCCTTCCTATTTTAAGATACTGTGTCCTGGGAGCCTTTTCATCCAATCCTATCTCTTTGGGGGTTTGAAGCAGCTATAATTGCCTTTAGGAAGATACCTTCTTACACCAGATTTCCATACAGACACAGCTCAGTCACCCACAGAATTTAAGTAGCATAGATGACAAGATACCTGCCTGAAATGCAAACTGCATGATGCACACGAACTTATTAATATAATGTATTTAGAATATTCAGGGGGAGGTTTTTAATCATTTCTAAGTTTTCATCATGACCTTTGATATTACCTATCTCATTGATCTTCACAAGGTGGCAGCATAAATACCTAGCATGACTGGTCTTTTAATAAATAATTTGAAATCACCAATGTCTCCATTTTCATTTGATAAAGAATAAACCTCAGTAATGCTCAGTAAGCAAAAGGGCACTTTGTATGAAGAAGTCACTCGTGCTAAATTAACTCTTATAAGTAGCGGTCAGAGCTCTAATTTAACGAGAGCTGTAATGTAATACCAACAACAAAATAATGAAGAATAAAGAAATTAATTATGACATCATGGGTCAGAGTGATAAAGCCTCAATTTTATATGTGATACATGCATTACTCATCCTGGCTACACAGGAGCAATAAAGTGCTTCTACTACAAGGAAAACAAAAAACATGGATGTGCACGAGACAGCGCATAGTCCAATCTGACGGAGAAGGGAAAGTAGCATCATGCCAATCACGGGTCACATTCCTGAAAGACTTAGGGTGTCTGTACATCTTTCCATATCGAAATGTTAAGAGAATTGTCAGTAACTACTATGTTTAAGAAAGACGCACACACGCAGTGGTTACATATGATTAAGTAAAAGTCTGGATAATCTTCAAATTGAATTTTTTTTCTGGAAAGAACTGAACTGATTAAAAAAGTTCACATACTAAAAAAAATGACAATGATTTTTCATCACCAAAAAAAAAAGCTTGCTCCAGATTTTAAGAATTAAAAATCTATCATTTTAATACACGAGAAAGATTTTTTAAGCTTTTAAAACTTCTCCACTTCTTTCTTCCTGCCTGAAACTTAGAATTCCTATTTTACTACTTTTTGCTCAGTTATGACTACAAAATAGTGAACTACCTACAAACACCAGCTTCCCATCGCAGCCCCTCCGTCAGTCAGGGCTTCAGGATCTGGCACTGCTCTGGGATGCCCAGAAGGGAGCAGCACTCGACAGCTCAGAGACACTGGGTCCCCTCCCCTACTGGTTATCCAGGCTCAGGGGACACTGACTCAACAAAACACTATCAGCTGAGCCCCAACTCTGTGCAGATACAGTTTGAAACCCCTGTCCCATGAAATCTGGAGGCTCCCACAGAACCTTTATTTTGCTTTTTTTCTTATTTTGGCTGCACTGGGTCTTTGTTGCGGTGTGTGGGCTTAGTGCTCCAGAGCGTATGAGATCTTAGTTCCTCAACCAGGAGTGGAACCCAAATCTATTGCATTGGAAGGTGGATTCTTAACCACTGGACCACTAGAGAAGTCCCTGGGACCATTTATATTAAAGTTGAGACCTTTCCCACCTATCCACCTGGCTGTATAGTGAGAAGGTTACAGAGCTCATGTCTGTCTCCTGCCTCCCAACCCAGCAGGGGCTTCATTCAGACTCAGCTTCTCTCCCAAACTCCCAGTGTCTGTGCTTCTCCCCCTTTCAAAGGCTCTCTCACCCATGACCTATGACAGCCCCTAATTACTAATGATGCCAGCAAGGGGCACAGTCCTTCCATAGGCAAAGCCAGGACAACAGAACAGCATGTTCTGTACTAAGGGCAAGAAGTCTGAGAATATGATATTCAGCTTTTGAAAGAACAAAATAGTCCATTTTAAAATGCTACATAGTTTGGTACAAAAGAAATTCAGTGGACACATGTACACAATGGGGGGGGGGTGTGTAGGGGGAAAAAGGACAGACATAGTGTTGGGTGCCCCAGTTCCACCTGAACACCTACATGGAGGACATGATGTCCAGGCTTTCCCACCTGCTGCTCTGGGCCACAGGATGCCTGGCCATACTCTATGTGATGACCATGGCTTAGGGCACCACTGTGGCCCTGAATGTAACTACAAACCCAGCTTTACTGACCACCACCATGAGAGCCCCAATGCTGCAGCTACTCAGGGTCACCTCTCCAGCACCAGAAATCTGGGAAAATGACAACAGCTATGTCTCCTGTTTAGATGCTAAGGCTGCTAATACTACCTGATTTTGTATTGAATGAAAGGCAAGAGCTACTGTTCAGATAATTCAACATTAGTGACTGCCAGGTGGTGAACACAGCTGACACACCATAGCAACCACCATGAAAACCACAGCGCTGCTTTCCCCTCCTCAGGTCCCACTGCAGCCACTCTCAGCTACAACTAACACCACTCTATCTATGACCTCACATCCTATGACAAAGCGTGCCTTTGATGCAACTGGTTTCTTTCGACGAAATGTCCTTATCCTGGGTATGTGGTTTTCTTTCTAATCAGCTCAATTCAGTTCAATCACTCAGTCATGTCCAAGTTTTTGTGACCCCATGAACTGTAACACGCCAGGCCTCTCTGTCCATCACCAACTCCCTGAGTTTACCCAAACCCATGTGCATCAAGTTGGTGACACCAGCCAGCCATCTCATCTTCTGTCATCCCCTTTTCCTCCTGCCCTCAGTCTTTCCAAGCATCAGGGACATTTCAAATGAGTCAGCTATTTGCATGAGGTGGCCAAAGTATTGGAGTTTCAGCTTCAACATTAGGCTTTCCAATAAACACCCAGGACTGATCTCCTTTAGGATGGACTGGTTGGATCTCCTTGCAGTCCAAGGGACTCTCAAGAGTCTTCTCCAACACCACAGTTCAAGGCATCAATTCTTCGACGCTCAGCTTTCTTTATAGTCCAACTCTCACATCCATACATGACCACTGCAAAAATCATAGCCTTGACTAGACGGACCTTTGTTGGCAAAATAATGTCTCTGCTTTTCAATATACTGTCTAGGTTGGTCATAACTTTCCTTTCAAGGAGTAAACATCTTCTAATTTCATGGCTACAATCACCATCTGCAGTGATTCTGGAGCCCCAAAAAAGAAAGATTGACACTGTTTCAACTGTTTCCCTATCTATTTTCCATGAAGTGATAGGACTGGATGCCATGATATTCATTTTCTGAATGTTGAGCTTTAAGCCAACTTTTTCACTCTCCTCTTTCACTTCATCAAGAGGCTCTTTAGTTCTTCACTTTCTGATTAAAAGGGTGGTGTCATCTGCATATCTGAGGTTATTGATATTTCTCCCAGCAATCTTGATCCCAGCTTGTGCTTCTTCCAGCCTAGTGTTTCTCATGATGTACTCTGCATATAAGTTAAATAAGCAGGGTGACAATATATAACCTTGACGTACTCCTTTTCCTATTTGGAACCAGTCTGTTGTTCCATGTCCAGTTCTAACTGTTGCTTCCTGACCTGCATACAGGTTTCTTAAGAGACAGATCAGGTGGTCTGGTATATCCATCACTTTCAGAATTTTCCACAGTTTACTGTGATCCACATAGTCAAACAGAGAAGGCAATGGCACCTCACTCCAATACTCTTGCCTGGAAAATCCCATGGACGGGGCAGCCTGGTAGGCCAGAGTCCATGGGGTCGCTAAGAGTCAGACACGACTGAGTGACTTCACTTTCACTTTTCACTTTCATGCATTGAAGAAGGAAATGGCAACCCACTCCAGTGTTCTTGCCTGGAGAATCCTAGGGATAGGGGAGGCTGATGGGCTGCCATCTATGGGGTTGCACAGAGTCGGACATGATTGAAGTATAGTCAAAGGTTTTTTAAACCACCCTAAATTTTTCTTATGGTTCTCAAAAAGTATAAAGTTGATTTATCTATTTTCCTTTGTACTTCTAAAAAGTATCCTAACACTGTTGTACCTTAAAGAGAATTCCACCAAGATTTGCTAAAAGTAACTTCTATGATGAACTATGAATGGAGGTTCATGACGTTGTACAGGACACAGGGATCAAGATCATCCCCATGGAAAAGAAATGCAAAAAAGCAAAATGGCTGTCTAAGGTGGCCTTACAAATAGCTGTGAAAAGAAGAGAAGCGAAAAACAAAGAAGCAAAGGAAAGATGTTACCACCTGAATGCACCGTTCCAAAGAATAGCAAGGAGAGATAAGAAAGTCTTCCTCAGCAATCAATGCAAAGAAATAAAGGAAAACAACAGAATGGGAAAGACTAGAATCTCTTCAAGAAAACAGCAGATACCAAGGGAATATTTCATGCAAAGATTGGCTTGATAAAGGACAGAAATGGTATGGACCTAACAGAAGCAGAAGATATTAAGAAGAGGTGGCAAAAATACACAGAAGAACTGTACAAAAAAATCTACATAACCCAGATAATCACAATTGTGTCACCTCGAGACAGACATCCTGGAATATGAAGTCAAATGGGCCTTAGAAAGCATCACTACAACAAAGCTAGTTAAAGTGATGGAATTCGAGTTGAGCTATTTGAAATCCTAAAATATGATGCTGCAAAAGTGCTGCTCTCACTATGCCAGCAAATTTGGAAAACTCAGCAGTGGCCACAGGACTGGAAAAGGTCAGTTTTCATTCCGATCCCAAAGAAAGGCAATCCCAAAGAATGTTCAAACTACCACACAATTGCACTCATCTCACATGCTAGTAAAGTAATGCTCAAAATTTTCCAAGCCAGGCTTCTACAATTCATGAACCATGAACTTCCAGATGTTCAAGCTGGTTCTAGAAAAGGCAGAGGAGCCATTGGTCAAATTGCCAACATCCGCTGGATAATGGAAAAAGCAAGAGAGTTCCAGAAAAAGATCTATTTCTGCTTTATTGACTATGCCAAAGCCTTTGACTATGTGGATCACAATAAACTGTGAAAAATTCTTAAAGACATGGGAATACCAGATTACCTGACCTGTCTCTTGAGAAACCTGTATGCAAGTCAGGAAGCAACAGTTAGAACTGGACATGGAACAACAGACTGGTTCCAAATAGGAAAAGGAGTACGTCAAGGCTGTATATTGTCACCTTGCTTATTTAACTTATATGCAGAGTACATCATGAGAAACACTGGGCTGGAAGAAACACAAGCTGGAATCAAAATTGCCGAGAGAAATATCAAAAACCTCAGATATGTAGATGACACCACCCTTATGGCAGAAAGTGAAGAGGAACTAAAAAGCCTCTTGATGAAAGTGAAAGAGGAGAGTGAAAAAGTTGGTTTAAAGCTCAACATTCAGAAAACGAAGATCATGGCACCTGGTCCCATCACTTCTTGGGAAATAGATAGGGAAACAGTGGAAACAGTGTCAGACTTTATTTTTGGGGACTCTAAAATCACTGCAGATGGTTTTTACAGCCATGAAACTAAAAGACGCTTACTCCTTGGAAGGAAAGTTATGACCAACCTAGACAGCATATTAAAAAGCAGAAACATTACTTTGCCAACAAAGTTCCGTCTAGTCGAGGCTTTGGTTTTTCCAGTGGTCATGTATGGATGTGAGAGTTGGACTGTGAAGAAAGCTGAGCACCGAAGAATTGATGGTTTTGAACTGTGGTGTTGAAGAGGGCTCTTGAGAGTGCCTTGGACTGCAAAGAGATCCAAGCAGTCCATTCTAAAGGAGATCAGTCCTGGATGTTCATTGGAAGGACTGATGCTGAAGCTGAAGCTCCAATATTTTGGCCACCTTATGCAAAGAGTTGAATCATTGGAAAGGACCCTGATGCTGGGAGGGATTGGGGGCAGGAAGAGAAGGGGATGACAGAGGATGAGATGGCTGGATGGCATCACCGACTCGATGGACATGAGTTTGAGTGAACTCTGGGTGTTGGCGATGGACAGGGAGGCCTGGCAGCTGTAGTTCATGGGGTTGCAAAGAGTCGGACACGACTGAGTGACTCAACTGAAGTGAACTGTTGTTAGTTTTTTTAAAAAACTAACTGGCTGTTAGTTTTTAATGAGTGCTATAAGAGATAAGATTCAGTTGAAAATATTTAGAATTTTCATTCCCCCAAAGTGGTAAAAATTAGCTGCAATAGCATAATTATCATTTACCTTGATAGGAATACCTTTGTGTTGCTTTGCTAAGTCACTTCAGACATGTCCGACTCTGTGACCCTGTGGGCTGTAGCCCGCCAGGCTCTTCTGTCCATGGGACTCTCCAGGCAAGAATCCTGGAATGGGCTGCCATTTCTTTCTCCAACAAAATCTTGCCACACATTAATGTTAACATGGAAGCTATTTTTGTGAAAATGTAACTGATGAAGACTGCTACTGCTGCTAAGTCGCTTCATTCGTGTCTGACTCTGTGCAACTCCATAGATGGCAGCCCACCAGGCTCCCCGTCCCTGGGATTCTCCAGGCAAGAACACTGGATTGGGTTGCCATTTCCTTCTCAAGTGCATGAAAGTGAAAAGTGAAAGTGAAGTCGCTCAGTCGTGTCCGACTCTTAGCGACCCCTTGGACTGCAGCCCACCAGGCTGCTCCATCCCTGGGATTTTCCAGGCAAAAGTACTAGAGTGGGATGCCATTGCCTTCTCCAAACTGATGAAGGCTACATCTCTGTAATTTTGAATACTGCTCTAACAGAATCATAATATGTAATTAGTTAGATTTTACAAGAAGAGCCTTACAGCAGAACTCACAATCCTTTCCCCTCTTCCTTTAGGTTTAGTATCTTGAGTTATTAATAATTTTGTATTAAAATCATTGATTGAGTTATTAACAATTTGGATTTTTTTACTCTAGAAGGTATATAGAAACCTTTTCAGATTTTTCATCTGATTTATTCACATAGGCTGTAGTACAACTAAAATCCCTTATTCTACCTTATAGCCATTTGTTGCATAGGCAGATACTGTTGTATATATTTTTATTTCAGTTCATTAAAAACTGCAGAAACAATCTGTATCATATACCGAATTAATTTAAGATAAATCTACATGTTTACTGGGAACTAAATAAATCTGCTAACGAGTTTCATACAAAGAATGTGGTAGCATTCACATCGAGTGGACTTTATAACTGAATTTTAGTGGTGATTTCTATAAATGTTTCAAGAGCATTATGCCAATAAACACCAAACAGCAGGCAAATCTACTATATTAAGGCAGGAGAAACCATCAGGGAAGGTCAGGCACTGTGTGTGAGTTTCCATGTACAGAAGGCACAGGGATGTGGTTTCATGTATCTGGGAACAAACCATTGGTTGTCGGTGGGGACGGCAGGTGCTGAGTCAGAAGCAGGTGAACACGATGCAGGTGGCACCACAGAGTCACAGGCACGAAAGACAGGGTGAGTCTACAGAGTTGACACGTGCTCTGTGGTCCCCACTCTGACAGCTGCTGGACTCCTGGGCTCTGCTCTGGAGGGTGGACCCTCTGGTGTAGGCGCCTCCTCCCAGAGGTCCTCCAGCCCTGGGAGTAGGAACAGTTTCCTGCCTTTGATAACCCCTGGGTTGTCTCACACACCACCATTTTGCCCTTTCTGCTTTTTTCTCCCTTTTATCATCTCCATAACTAACTCCTTGAATGGAATTCCCTCTCCCATGGCGGGATTCTGTTTTACTGACTAATTCACACTGATAGAGGAAGGTGTTCACAGAGGACCAGGGAACCAGGGGGCAGGGGGAGCATTTCAGTTGGTAAAGGGGCCACAATGGGTGTGTGATGCTGACAACTCCTTGAGACCAGACCCTGTTTTTCTTGTTTTTTTTTTTTTTTTTTTTTCTGTTTGCCTGAACATAACAAATAAACCAAGTGTTGGGAATCACCAGTTCTCCCTGTCAGCTTGTCATACAGTGCACTCCTTTAACTGGGAATCACTGGTGCTCATTATGACTACCAACTGTCTCCTCCTGCCCCGGCTGCCACCAAGGTATCCAGAAGCTCAGGATGCAGGAGCCCCCACCCTACCCCACAGCAAACATCCAGATCATGGCCTCACTCTATGTATAATACACTGGCCTGATAATCAAGGCAAAAATGTACGCTGATTCCCCAAAGCATCTTTAACAACCAGTTGTGTGCTTGTTAGTTAACCCATTCCACACTGCCGCATTTTGTCTGCCCAGTTCCATAAATTCTAACATTACAAATATATGGACTTTAAGTTCAAAATGTGCTAATACTTTGAAAGCTCTCTTGAAAATGAGAGCGAGAGCAACATGTCAAATAATTTTAGGTTGATTTTATACTTAATCTCTATTAGATACAAACCTTAGTGCCAATTTTGAAAAATTTTGTAATATACTTTTAGTTAATGAGCAAGTCACATTTTACACCATGGTACAATCTAAAAATTCTCCAATAAATCTATATCACACTTATCTGTTAGCAGTCAGGATCTTGGAAAGAAAGATATGTTACCTCATCCCAAAAAGCAGTGAAATCTTGCATGTCCACCATCATTTCACCATCTGATGGCAGTTGAGTGTTGAGCTGTGGTATTTCATCAAGTGATAAAAAATTCTACAGAAAAGAGAAAAAAAACAGATTGTTAAGCTACAGAAAGAAAGCACAAACAAAAACAGTCGCTTTCCTAGAATTTGCAGACTTTGTACAGTCTAAATACTGTTTTGCTAACTGTACTTAAAGTATTAGTTCACATCAGAACATATTAAATAATATATGGAATAATATATACTATTATTACATCTCATGGTATCTATCAACATAATCATATAATATAGTGTATTTGTTGCTGTTCAGTCACTAAGTTGTGTCTGACTCTTTGAAATCCCATGGACTATATAGCACTCCAGGCTCCCCATCCATCACTATCTCCAAGAATTTGCTCAAATTCATGTTGATTGAGTCAGGGACACTATCAAACCATCTCATCCTCTGTTGTCCCCTTCTCCTCCTGCCTTCAATCTTTCTCAGTATCAGGGTCTTTTCCAATGAGTCTGCTCTTGGCATCAGGTGGCCAAAGAAAGTGTTGACCCTTCAGCACCAGTCCTTCCAGTGAATACTCATGGTTGATTTCCTTTAGGATTAGCTGGTTTGAACTCTTTGCAACCCAAGGGACTCTCAAGAGTCTTCTCCAGCACTACAATTTCAAAGCATCATTTCTTCCATGCTCAGCCTGCTTTATGGTCCAACTCTTACATCCATACACAATGAGTGGGAAAACCATAGTTTTGACTATATAGACCTTTGTAGATAAAGCAATGTCTCTACTTTTTAATATGCTGTCTAGGTTTGTCATAGCCTTTCTCCCAAGGAGAAAGCATTTTTTAATTTCATGGTTGTAGTCACCATCTACAGTGATTCTGGAGCCCAAGAAAATTAAGTCTGCCGCTGTTTCCACTGTTTCCCCATTTATTGCCATCAAGTGATGGGACGAGAGGCCATGATCTTAGTTTTTTGAATGTTGAGTCTTAAGCCAGCTTTTTCATTTTCCTTTGCCCAGCATTTCACATGATGTACTTTGCATATAACTTAAATAAGCTGAGTGACAATATACAGCCTTGACATACTCCTTTCTCAATTTGGAACTAGCCCATTGTTCCATGTCCAGTTCTAACAGTTGCTTCTTGACCTGCATACAGGTTTCTCAGGAGGCAGGTAAGGTGGTTTGATATTCCCATCTCTTTCATAATTTTCCACAGTTTGTTGTGATGCACACAGTCAAAAGCTTTAGTGTAGTCAATTAGGCAAAAGTAGATTTTTTTTCTGGAATTTTCTTGCTTTTTTATGATCTAATGAATGTTGGCAATTTGATCTCTGGTTCCTCTGCCTTTCCTAAGTCCAGCTTGTATATCTGGAAGTTCTTAGTTCACATAGTGGTGGGAATTACAAATTTAAAAAGAAGGAGGCAGCTAGAGAGAACGGATTAAGCAGTAAATAAAAAGGGGACAGGGATGAAAAGACAGATACAAAAGGTAGGCTCAGACACCAGCAAGCAAAACATCTGTGGATGGAAGAACTCATTTCGAACAAGAGAATTAAGTGAATCTGAGGCCACTCTTCCTCCACAGGGAACAGGGAGCTCTCAGCAAGTTCCTCCCCTCCCGGCCCAGAGAGGAATCCTGTACCCCAGGACTGTGCACAGTCACTGCCTGGTCACTGGAGTCAGCACAGGAGATGCACTCTGTTTGCTTCTTCTGCTTTTAGACATTTTAGTCACTCTGCAGGCAACACTACACTAGAGCCCTGTGCTGCTGCTGCTACGTATATATACTACTGCCCCTACATGAGAACCAGTTTTATGATATCTACTTTTGCAGAGTGCATTACACTCTACAAAGCGTTGTTGTAGGTAGGGAGTACCTACAACATTCTGGGAAGACTGCCATCTTTGGCACTGAGAGAGTTAAATATCACCTAACTGCAACATAGTGATACCAAACAAAAGGAGGCATTTTACAAAAAGTCCACCGACAACTGAAAAAAAATTATTTATCACAAAACCTTGATTCTTCGGATGCTGACGACAGCCTCTGACACCTTCTCAATGGCCATGGGGAAGTAGAGGGTGCTCGAGAACCTCAGAGCCTCGAACAGCGTCACCACCACAAACACTTGGCTGGCTGTGATCCGGTTGTCAAGGAGCTCATTGATGATGAAGGTGACAAAAATCATAATTTTGCTCACAGTGAAAAATGATGCCAAATTCAGGCCTCTAAGGTAGGAACTTTTCAGAATCTTGGAAATTTCCTCACTGTAAAAAGAAAGTAGGACAAAGGTTTTATAAGAAGCATCAGCATACAAGACATGAATTCAGTGCCCTGTGTAAGTGGCCCCTTTCTAGGGAATGGACACAGATTAAGATAAACCATCCCCCACATCATGGAGACATTAGCATAGTGCACACTCAGGGGTCTGCCCGACACCAGGACCACACACTGCATCACCACTTCACTCTTTCAAGTAAAAGGAAACTTAATGTCACACTTACAAATATTTCGGGTCAATCATACTGGGTTTGAACATTCATTCAACAAACATTCATAATCACAAGCCTGTGCCAGGCTCCTCACAGAAAGACACAGCCTGTCCCCTCCAGGTGCTCATGAACTTGTGGGTGAAGAGAATTACCAACCACAAAATTGGGAGACAATATACAGAGATAGTCATCACAGCCCCCAAGGGAGCCCAGAGCTGGGATATGTAACTCGGAGCAGTGCAGTCAGGGCAAGTCACACACACATGGACCCCAAGATGAGCTGGAGTCAGGCTTGGAGGCCAGAGTAGAAGGAAGATGGGCTCTGCAAAGGTGCAAAGTGAGAGGTGACAAGGTGGGGTCAGAGAAATGCTCACCAGGTATTTAAATGAAAGATGGAAAAACAGTCTTAAAACATGAAGCAGAACAAAAGGGATAGTATTTTCATAGCTCCATTTGAAATGCATAATAGTGATCCATGAGCTTTCATGGTGGTAAAGAATCCACCTCCAATGCAGGAGACACGGGTTCAATCCCTGGCTCGGTAAGATCCTCTGGAAGAGGAAATGGCAACCCCCTCCAGTATTCCTGGCTGGGAAGTCCCATGGCCAGAGAAGCCTGGCGAGCTACAGTCCATGGGGTCACAAGGAGTCAGATC
>SJYU01005233.1:826153-837770 GCA_006410795.1 Tragelaphus strepsiceros | reverse complement strand
CTTCCACAGGGAACAGGGAGCTCTCAGCAAGTTCCTCCCCTCCCGGCCCAGAGAGGAATCCTGTACCCCAGGACTGTGCACAGTCACTGCCTGGTCACTGGAGTCAGCACAGGAGATGCACTCTGTTTGCTTCTCCTGCTTTTAGACATTTTAGTCACTCTGCAGGCAACACTACACTAGAGCCCTGTGCTGCTGCTACTTATATATACTACTGCCCTTACATGAGAACCAGTCTTATGATATCTACCTTTGTAGAGTACATTACACTCTACAAAGTGTTGTTGTAGGTAGGGAGTATCTACAACATTCTGGGAAGACTGCCATCTTTGGCACTGAGAGAGTTAAATATCACCTAACTGGAACATAGTGATACCAAACAAAAGGAGGCATTTTACAAAAAATCCACCGACAACTGAAAAAAAATTATTTATCACAAAACCTTGATTCTTCGGATGCTGACGACGGCCTCTGACACCTTCTCAATGGCCATGGGGAAGTAGAGGGTGCTTGAGAACCGCAGAGCCTCGAACAGCGTCACCACCACAAACACTTGGCTGGCTGTGATCCGGTTGACAAGGAGCTCATTGGTGATGAAGGTGACAAATATCATGATTTTGCTCACAGTGAAAAATGATGCCAAATTCAGGCCTCTAAGGTAGGAACTTTTCAGAATCTTGGAAATTTCCTTCCTGTAAAAAGAAAGTAGGACAAAGGTTTTATAAGAAGCATCAGCATACAAGACATGAATTCAGTGCCCTGTGTAAGTGGCCCCTTTCTAGGGAATGGACATAGATTAAGATAAACCATCCCTCACATCATGGAGACATTAGCATAGTGTATACTCAGGGGTCTGCCCAACACCAGGACCACACACTGCATCACCACTTCACTCTTTCAAGTAAAAGAAAGCTTAATGTCACACTTGCAAATATTTCAGGTCAATCATACTGGGTTTGAACATTCATTCAACAAACATTCATAATCACAAGCCTGTGCCAGGCTCCTCACAGAAAGACACAGCCTGTACCCTCCAGGTGCTCATGAACTTGTGGGTGAAGAGAACTACCAACCACAAAATTGGGAGACAATATACAGAGATAGTCATCACAGCCCCCAAGGGAGCCCAGAGCTGGGATATGTAACTCGGAGCAGTGCAATCAGGGCAAGTCACACACACGTGGACCCTGAAGATGAGCTGGAGTCAGGCTTGGAGGCCAGAGTAGAAGGAAGATGGGCTCTGCAAAGGGGCAAAGTGAGAGGTGACAAGGTAGGGTCAGAGAAATGCTCACCAGGTATTTAAATGAAAGATAGAAAAACAGTCTAAATACATGAAACAGAACCAAAGGGACAGTATTTTCATAGCTCCATTTGAAATGCATAATAGTGATTCATAAGCTTTCATGGTGGTAAAGAATCCACCTCCAATGTAGAAGACACGGGTTTAATCCCTGGCTCTGTAAGATCCTCTGGAGGAGGAAATGGCAACCCCCTCCAGTATTCCTGGCTGGGAAGTCCCATGGCCAGAGAAGCCTGGCGAGCTACAGTCCATGGGGTCACAAGGAGTCAGATCCGACTGAACGACTAAGCACAGCAACAACGAACAATAGTGATTCATACAGTTCGGCTCAATACCAGTATACCAAGTCTCCATAATCTTCCTGGTTATCAGCCATCACCATAAATTACAATTTTATTTTGAATGTCATTGTCTCAAATACTATGTTAAAAGGATTGCTTATTGGGATTTAAGGTATTAAGAGCTACTTAGAATTTCATTTCTATATAAGTAAGAAGCATATATATTTTTTCCTTTAAGAAGATGGCAAATGAAAGAGCAGGTTAAATGACATCTCCACTATTCTTAACCCTCCTACAACATGTAGGGGATGCAGTGAATAGTTAGTATTTAAGTTCACCTTAACGTGAAGATGCAGAGAAGGCAATGGCACCCCACTCCAGTACTCTTGCCTGGAAAATCCCATGGATGGAGGAGCCTGGTAGGCTGCAGTCCATGGGGTCGCCAACAGTCGGACACGACTGAGCGACTTCACTTTCTCTTTTCACTTTCATGCATTGGAGAAGGAAATGGCAACCCACTCCAGTGTTCTTGCCTGGAGGATCCCAAGGACAGGGAAGCCTGGTGGGCTGCCGTCTATGGGGTCACACAGAGTCGGACACGACTGAAGTGACTTAGCATAACGTGAAGATGAACTTAAATACTTTTTAGGTAAGACATCTAAAATATCCAATAGAATAGGAAATAAAGCATGAAAATATGGAGTGATATCTATATATATAAACTTACCTTCTGAGTCTGGTAATAAGATCTATAAATGACTTTTCCCAAGCATTCATTTTTATTGTTCTGATGCCAGTTATTACTTCACTCATGGTCCTGATTCTCTTGTCTGTGAGAGCAGCGGTCTTACTCCTGAGGGGACAGATGTGAGATGAGCCTCAGTGACCACAGCCCAACCTTCCTCAGCAGCAGCAGCAGGAGTAGGCACGGGGGCAGGGCTAGGAATAAAATTATTCTCTACAGCCCTTTTGCACTTAGAACACAGGCAGGTCCTACTCAAAGTACAAATGGAGAAAAAGCTTCAACCAGGAAGTCAACCATTGAGTCCATTTCAAGAAGTAACTTGGAGAATGTGCAGCATCGGCTAAGAAAGACCTGAAATGTATCAGATACAAACCATCTGCTCAAAGAGGTCACTGTCGGGTAGGGAGGCAGAAAGACACTCAGGAGGACAGAGTCTGTGAGGTAATAAAATAGGAGAGAAGTTCTGGGGAGCAGAAAAGATGGGGCTGTTAATTCCACCAGGAAAGGAGAACAAGAAGAGCTTCAGAGACCTGGTAGCACTGGAACAGGGCCTCGAAGGATAGGGAGAATCTATCTCTCCAGCAAAGACAGGAAAGGAAATTCCAAATAAAGAAAGACACCAAGCACAGAACTGCACACACACAACAAACACAAGAGCTCAGTGACCTTCAAATAGCACATCTCATCACCTGACAAACCACCCACCTCCAACCCTCTGGGACCTGCTTCAGTCTAACTAGAAGGCTCTTCACCACCAGGCACTTTTCTGTCACATGTGCTTCTGTGACTGTGGGATTCATAAAGACACAGTGAAGATCAGCCTGGCCCTGGGGGTGCTTATAACTTAATGGAAACATGAATAAATACCTGAAAGACTCCAACACAAGCATAACAAAAATATATGCAGTGAGAAATGGGGCTATAAGATTATTACTATTTACCAATATTTAAATAACTTGGACATGGGTAAATTCTGCTGAAGGACACTCTACTTTTTCAGACACGGTGCCAAGAGGACCCAGTGAATGCCTTTCCTGTTCCTGTTTCAGGATCAGCCTTCAGTTTAAGGCTGGAGCCTCCATTGGCTAGGCCTGTAGGGTCTACAACTCACACAAAGAAGAGACTAGAGAAGGCACTTGTCTTGTTTTTGAACAAAAGCATCAAACAGACTGTGGACGTTACCAATTACGTATTATCAATTTTTAAAAGAAGTGTTTCTCTTACCAGAGTGATGAAAACAACTTCCCGAAGCAGCTTTGCAAAAGCAGAAGAATAATGAGAACCGCCATCCCGGCAAGACATGATATTCCTATTTCCATCCAGAGCAGGGCGGTCACTGCGACAGCCTGGAGTGGCCCCACCCACAGATAGTGCAAGAACATCGTTACCTTAAAAGAGAAAGACAAAACCTTCTTCAGTTCAGTTCAGTTCAGTTCAGTCGCTCAGTCCTGTTCGACTCTTTGTGACCACATGAACTGCACCACATCAGGCCTCCCTGTAAATTACTAACTCCCAGAGTTTATCCAAACTCATGTCCATTAAGTCGGTGAGCCATCCAAACATCTCATCCTCTGTCATCCCCTTCTCCTCCTGCCTTCAATCTTTCCCAGCATCAGGGTCTTTTCTAATGAGTAAGCTCTTCGCATCAGGTGGCCAAAGTATTGGAGTTTCAGCTTCAACATCAGTCCTTTCAATGAACACCCAGGACTGATCTCCTTTAGGATGGACTGGTTGGACCTCCATGCAGTCCAAGGGACTCTCAAGAGTCTTCAATACCACAGTTCAAAAGCATCAATTCTTTGGCACTCAGCTTTCTTTATAGTTCAACTCTCACATCCATACATGACCACTGGAAAAACCATAGCCTTGACTAGACAGACCTTTGTTCACAAAGTAATGTCTCTGTGTTTTAATCTGCTGTCTAGGTTGGTCATAAATTTCCTTCCAAGGAGTGTCTTTTAATTTTATGGCTCCACTCACCATCTGCAGTGATTTTGGACCCATCAAAAATAAAATCAGCCACTGTGTTTGCCATGAAGTGATGGGACTGGATACCATGATCTTCGTTTTCTGAATGTTGAGCTTTAAGCCAACTTTTTCACTCTCCTCTTTCACTTTCATCAAGAGGCTCTTTAGTTCTTCTTCACTTTCTGCCATAAGGGTGGTGTCATCTGCATATCTCAGGTTATCGATATTTCTCCCAGAAATCTTGATTCCAGCTTGTGCTTCTTCCAGCCCAGCATTTCTCATGATGTACTCTACATATAAGTTAAATAAGCAGGGTGACAATATACAGACTTGACATACTATTTGGGACCAGTCTGTTTTTCCATGTCCAGTTCTAACTGTTGCTTCTTGACCTGCATACAGGTTTCTCAAGAGGCAGGTCAGGTGGTCTGGTATTCCCATCTCTTTCAGAATTTTCCACAGTTTATTGTGATCCACACAGTCAAAGGCTTTGGCATAGTCAATAGAGTAGAAATAGATGTTTTTTCTGGAACTCTCTTGCTTTTTCGATGATCCAGCAGATGTTGGCAATTTGATCTCTGGTTCCTCTGCCTTTTCTAACTAAAATGAGCTTGAACATCTGGAATTTCACAGTTCATGTGTTGCTGAAGCCTGGCTTGAAGAATTTTGAGCATTACTTTACTAGCATGTGAGATGAGTGCAATTGTGCAGTAGTTTGAACATTCTTTAGCATAGCCTCTCTTTGGGATGGTATAAAAGCCACTAAGGACAGAGTATAGAAACAATATGCTCTGAAGGAACAGACAGAAACCTAAATAGAAATGATCTCTACTGGGTTTTTAACCTGCTAAAGCAGAAATCCAAGTGTCCGTCCCAGATGACACAGGGCTGACTTCAGGGATGTCCTGGGAGAATCAGATAAGCAGCAATGAAGGAAGATGTGGATTTTGACTACAACACACATGAGCTCAGGGCTTCTCCAAATGTTCTCCATCCCAGAGTTTAGCCCCCATCTCCCCCTGGGCTCCCCAGCATCCCAGGAAAGCCTGTATTATGGTACCTACTGCTCTCTCCAGTAATTACTTGTGTATTTACCTCCCTGATAGACTGTGGCTTCTATAGGGCAGAAACTAAGCTTTATTCATCCCTAAAAGTGAGTAGCAATGGCACCCCACTCCAGTACTCTTGCCTGGAAAATCCCATGGATGGAGGAGCCTGGTAGGCTACAGTCTATGGGGTCGCTAAGAGTCGGACACGACTGAGCGACTTCCCTTTCACTTTTCACTTTCATGCATTGGAGAAGGAAATGGCAACCCACTCCAGTGTTCTTGCCGGGAGAATCCCAGGGACGGGGAGCCTGGTGGGCTGCCATCTATGGGGTTGCACAAAGTCGGACACAACTGAAGTGACTTAGCAAAAGTGAGTAGGGGCCTTACTTCATGTTTGATGAATGAATATTGGATAGAGAAGTGCCTACTACAACACAGATCTGACCAACAGCTACGATGTTCTGGGTCATGTGATCTATGCTTAAGGTCAGTGGAAAAAAGAGTGTGTGGGGACAGCAGAGAGGAGGTTGTGTCTGGGGACCACCCACTTGAAGGCTCCCTATGCAGCAGGCACTGAACAGGGTGCAGGAGAAAAAACAATCCCTGACTACCAGGCCTTCATCACCTAGAGGAGGAGGAAGACAGTTTAGCAACACATACACCACGTGCCAAGAAGGGTCACTCCAGGAGGACCCCTTAGGACACTAACCAAGCTGGGCAAGAACACTGCTGTCATTTATTATTAGAAAAACCAAACTCTCACTTATGAAACAATACATATAATTACATTGAATTTGCACACAGAGAAGTGAAAGTTGGATAAATAGAACCTTTGTCTTACATCCTCAACAGAACCCTGACTGACACCAAACCCTGGCACCTGGCATCCCAATAAGCTGAACTCAGTGAGAAAAACAGGAAATGGAAGAGGATCCCTCAGGGGCAGCTTACCTGGTCAAACCTGTTCACATCGTTGGACAGCAGGTTGACTATCTGGCCTGTGGTGGTCTTCCCCATGGCTGGGCTACTCAGGCGAAGGGCCTGAAATGAGAGAGGGAGACAGAGAACTAGATTCCTAAGGTGATACCAAGTCATCTTAGAACATAACACAATGGAGCATGTGTTCTGGGGTCCTGAGTGGTGTCAGCAGGAGCAGGATGACCCCTGACAGCAGGGCTTTAGGGACCCTTGTTCAGCTTCTAACTCCCCAGTGTGACGGCAGCCCCAACCACAAGGACAGCAAAGGGAGGAGCAGGAGGTAAAAGCAAAATCCACCCCCTGCCTCAGTGAACTTGCACCTGTCTGAAGGTTAAAGGGTGTAGGTTTAGCCTTAGGAGCCAACTAAGCAATTTTTAGCCAAATTGGATGAGACTGGAGAGTTTGCCTTAGGAAAGAAATTTGGAGACTTGGATTCAATCCTGTGGGTGACAATATTTAAACACTTTGGGCTGAGTTTCCTCATTCTGAAATGAGCAAGTATGATGTTCAAAAACACTGTTCTTGTGAGGAAACTGGTCTTGATGCCAGTCTGCTGATTTTACAAAATACACAACCCGTGTTGCTCAATCCTTTTTTAGTAAGAAAAATGCCCTAGAGATCTGAGGAAGCTGAAAAGACACCAGGAGCTGCTTCAATAGACCAACTAGAGCCACTGATCCAAACTGTCATACTTTATAAGAAACTTTTTCTTTACTCCTCAAGTTAAAGAAGAAAACAATGATCAAAGTGAGAAGGTAAAATGATATAACCACAATGGAAGAGAATATGGAGTTTTCTCAAAAATTAAACATGACATTAGCATAGAATACAGCAATTACACTACCAAGGATACACTCAAGAAAACTAAAAACACAACCTTGAACAGACAATTTGTACACTCATATTCACAGCAGCAATGTTCACAATAGCTAAAAGGTGGAAACAACTGTCCATTGACAGATGAGCAAATACACAGAATGTTGCATAGGCCTATAATGGAAGATTATTGAGCCTTAAAAAGGAGTTAAGTTCTGACACCTGCCACAACATGGATGAACCTTGAAGACATCATGCTACAGAGCATAAGCCTCACACAAAATGACAAACACTGTATGATTCCACTTACATGAAGTACTAAAGTACTCAGATTCACAGAGATAAGAAGTAGAATGGTGCTGGGTGTGGAGAGAGGGGTTGTGGAGTTAGTGTTTAATGGATGCAGAGGTTCAGTTTGGGAAAAAGAAAAAATTCCAGGGATAAATAATGGTGATGGCTACACAACAATGTGAGTGTACCTAATGTCAAGAAATGCTGTACTAAAAAGGAGTGAAAATGATCAACTTTACACTGGGTGTATTTTACCATCACCACCACAACAAAAACAATGATCAAAAGCCAAAGGTAATTTTACCAAAGCTGTGGAAATGTATAAATGCCAAGTCATTTTCATATATGACACATCCTTCACAATCATTCAAAATTCAGCTGCAAAGAGCATGAAATGCAGAATGGGCCATTTTAGGAGTGGAATAGGTGTAGCCTTAGAGACCTGCTGGAGACCTGCCCCAGCCTGGTATCCATGGTCAGAACACACTATGGCTACGGGCTTAGCAGCCACTCCATTTCTAATGCTTAATATAATTCCTCCCCAGGACCAGGGATCAGGAGGTGGGGCCTGAGCATAAACCGCAGTTCAGAGGGGCCTTTCAGAGCTGCTCGGCAGTACCAGCTGTGCCCTAAAGAATCAGCCCACCTGTAACCTGAAAAGAAGTGTCTTGTTTCTGCACCCCAGCAGGGACTGTAGATGCAAGGCTGTGCATGAGGAAATTTGTCTTTTCCAGGTTTCCAGAATTTCAAGTTATATCTATGCTATTATAATTCCTATAATTCTTGACTTCATATAGGGCCAACGTTTAGGTAAAATCAAGGCAGTCAATGAACTTCTTGGGAGATATTTACATTCACAAAAACCAATGTGCCAGGTCAGATCACATTTCCCAGAGGCAAGATTACAAAGTGTGGTGGGAAGCGGAAGAAACACAGGTAGACAATGGCTCACCTGTGCAGCCAAGAGTGAGCTTTCACTAAACCATCACCTCACACCTAACTTAAGGTTTCACAACACGGTTTGGGTAAAATTTCACAACTATTATGAGAGTTAAGTATGATCTGGAAAGACAAACATTTAGCCAATTTTTGGGGAAATCTGAGTATACATCTCCTAAATGGTTAAAGATGCAACAGAATAACAAAGATGATGATAAATGACAGTGAAGACCTCTGACTGCAGTATGCGGGCACAGTTGCAATTTCCCCATCACCCAGAAGGAAAGCAGCTCAGATGCTGCTGTCAGACAAGACAGTGAGATGCCAGGTCCCCAGTTTCACACAATCCTGAAAAGTACAAGACTCTGCTCAAGGAAAGGTAAGGAGAAGACATCTTCCTTTCTGCTGAAAAAAGTATTCTGAAGAAACAGAAGCTCTAGATAAGCAGCAACCGGGTAAAAGAAGCAATGTTTTCCATTTAAGCTGCTTGGTTTTACCTTTCAATGAGGACTTTATTTATTAATAAAAATTGCATATGTTTAAGGTTACAACATGATACTTTGGTATAAGTACACACTGGGAAGTGATTACTGTAGTAAAACCACTTAAAGTATCCACTACCTAATATAGTTATCCTATTTAATATGTGTGGTGAGAACACTTAAGATCTACTCTCTTTGAAAATTTCAAGGATACAATACAGTCAAATAAGGATTTTTTTTTAAACAATCTAAGGCAAAGACATATCCAGGATCAAGTTTATACTGAGCCCTTCAGCTCCTGACACTGATATACCTGTGGCAATACCTTTGTAAAGATACCTGAAAGCCTTACTCTATTTACACTAGTTTAGACAAGGGTAAACTATGGAATACTTTTATGGCATTCCTCAATACAAAATCACTAAACACATTAAATCAGTTCTTATTAAAACTGCTACAATGCATACTAAAAATAAAAGGAAATATTGTATTAAAATAATTTAAATGAAGAGCAACAAATTCTCTCTAGAGTTAAAAAACAATATAAAATTTCAAGTTTCATCTCAAATATCCTATTTTCTTTCATATCATTAACAAAAACTATCTATAAACTATAAGGAGTGAGTCTATATTTAGCATGAATTCTCTTTATATTTTTCCCTAGCAAACATAATTATATTGAACATAATTAGATGGGTCTTTTAAAATTAGAATCAGCCGCTTTATCAAATACATTCTCTGCTCTTAGATATAGTTTTATAGATACAATCTCTGAAGCTCACTTTTAAATACAAATTTGATGTACCTGAAGGTATTAATGAACAACAACAAAAAATTTCCATAAACAGCACTATGGGATTTGGGCATGAAGACATTGAAAAGCAACTTGATACTTTTCATACTTATTCTTGAATATTGATTTAACATTTTACAGTATAAGTTTAGTGGTTATTATGTGACATCCTATGGCTAAAAGTTGCCAAGGACAGTCCACACGTGATCTCAAAAGAAAACTTTTCATTATTTATTGGTAAAGTTTGCTTCAACAACAACAAACTTGGCTTGATGCAAAAGCAAACTTCTCTAGGAAAGTGTAAACAATCCCAGTTACAAAATTTGTAATTTACAAAGAATTTTCCCCAAATGTTCCTGATCCCTCAAGAGAGGAACACACCGTGGTACCGAGCGACACTCACCTTGCGGTAGATCATATGGCACACGGCTACTCTCAGCCTCATCCCCACGTGCTGAATGTGGTAGAAGCACAAGTGGTGCAGAACGGCCCACACGAGCGCGCAGGCGCTCAGCGCTGCCGCGTAGCCGTAGGCTTTGTGCAAAGCGGCAGAATCATCAGGATCATAGTTTACAACATAACTAATCATTTTCCCCAAAAATATGGGTTGAACTACTCTGGTGCCTTCCTAAAAGAAAAGAAAAAGGTCTTAATTAGAAATGTCAGTCTTTGTTTATACAAGATTTACTTTTATCATTAGCATGTTTAAAATACATTTTGACAAAATGCTACATATTTGACTAATTGATCTGATCTGATCTGATAAGAAAAATATGCAGATTTATTATCTCCAATAAGACAAGCAGGCAACAGTTTAACCTTAAGGCAAAATTTTCCATTCAAACATAGTAAAGCCTTAGTACATTGTGCTTAGCACAGCGTGGATGCTCAACAAATATCACCAACAGGCTCAATACCAACTGAGCCTTAAAAAGAATAAAGAAAAAGGTGGCAGAAGGAGAGGAAGAAATCTGCTTCCACAGGAACAAGCCTGCTGGCAGCCTGCCCCTGTACCCCATACTCTCAATGTCCCAGCCCAATAGAAAGTCAATGTGGTTCATATATGGGAGACAAGCTTTCATCACCTTCTTCATGAATCCTTACGAACCGAGACACTGGCACAAACACATCCACTCTTTTCTACCCCAAACTCCACATGTAGATCCAGAGAATGGAAACCAGCTTTGGCTGCTGCTGCTGCTGCTAAGTCGCTTCAGTCGTGTCCGACTCTGTGCGACCCCATAGACGGCAGCCCATCAGGCTCCTCTGTCCCTGGGATTCTCCAGGCAAGAACACTGGAGTGGGTTGCCATTTCCTTCTCCAATGCATGAAAGTGAAAAGTGAAAGTCAAGTCGCTCAGTTGTGTCCAACTCTTAGCGACCCCATGGACTGGAACCTACCAGGCTCCTCTGTCCATGGAATTTTCCAGGCAAAAGTACGGGGTGGGTTGCCATTGCCTTTCCCTAGCTTTGGCTGGAGTACCACAAAGAAACCAGGTTTGGCAGCTCTGCAGGCTCTCAGCTCCCGAGAGCACTGCCTCAATATGTCTCTACCCTCTAGAAGCTGAAATGTTCCTTGGAGTTAAAAATTAAACATGGTGGAGGAATAAAATAAGGGAAAGGGAATCAGGGGCAAAAAAAATCTATAAAATTTTTAAAAATAAATAAATCACAGGATTATAATATACAATATCAGATCAGATCAGTCGCTCAGTCGTGTCCGACTCTTTGCAACCCCATGAACCGCACCACGCCAGGCCTCCCTGTCCATCACCAGCTCCCGGAGGTTGCTCAGACTCACACCCATCAAGTCAGTGATGCCATCCAGCCATCTCATCCTCTGTCGTCCCCTTCTCCTCCTGCCCTCAATCCCTCCCAGCATCAGAGTCTTCTCCAATGAGTCAACTCTTCGCATGAGGTGGCCAAAATACTGGAGTTTCAGCTTTAGCATCATTCCTTCCAAAGAAATTCCAGGATTG
>SJYU01005233.1:754165-818365 GCA_006410795.1 Tragelaphus strepsiceros | reverse complement strand
ATAAGTCACTCTGGCTTACACAGAATATAACTTAACTAAAATACCCTGTTTGTGGTCTACTGAACATACATTGTACATCTACTTTAATTATTAAGAAAAATACATTTAAAAATCAAAATAATGTTACCTTGGTTTAGAAGCACAGAATAGAGCTGAGTGGCCATTGTGGATAAGGCTGTAGATACATTCCTGTACTACCTAGCACTTAAATTTTCTGACCTGTATCAGACTCAAGCATTTTGCTGTTGTTTTTTAGTGGCTAAGTCATGTCTGACTGGTTTTGTGACCCCATGGACTGTGGCCCTCCAGGCTCCTCTGTCCATGGGATTTCCCAATCAAGGATACTGGAGTGGGTTGCCATTTTATTCTCCAGGGGATCTTCTTGGCTCAGGGATCGAACCCGTGTCTCCTGCACTGGTAGATGGATTCTTTACCACTGAGCCACTGGGGAAGCCCACCAGACTCAAGAATGCCTCAGTCACATTCACGTAAGATGCAACCTTGCGGTCTCATGATCTCCTTAGTTCAGCTAATAACACAAAGGAAATTTTACAGGGACTCATGTTACAATGCATCACCCTGAGTCCAACAGGCTCTGGACCCTGACATCCTTACAGCCCTGTCAGACTCCCCTCACATGAGCCTCTTTCTGACCCCGACTGTCTGAAGATGTCCTAAAGATAAGTAATATCTTTCAAATTAAAATGAACACATTGATTTTTCTTATAGTCCTCCCTATAATTGAAGCAGAAATTGCTAGACAGTGTAAGATTTTTTAAATTTCAATTTTTAATCCATTTTTTAATATAAATTTTTCTCTTCTCAAGTAAGCATCTCACTCTGTGCTCCAATTTCCAGGCATTCAGAGGAATCCCTTCCTGGTCTGGAAGGTCATAAAACATTCAGATCCAGGACAAGACAATTATTAAATGCTGTCCAGTTTATCAAGAGAAACCTCCAAGAAGACCATTAGCACTTAAAACATACATTTGGTCCCTAAATAATAGTCTGGGGTCTTAAGAAAGGGTCAAGGGCTGGCACTGCAATGTCTAGAGAAACTGAGAAACTGGGGTTCCAAGAAAGCCATAAAATTGACAAACTGGTTATTGTGATGTTTACATTAAGTCATGAATCAACCAAAAATGTACAGATCAATCTAGAATAGATATAAAACTGCTATTATCCTCACCTTTGGGGGTCCTTTCACCCCCTCTCAGAGTCTATGCTGAGGACTTTGTATCTCCATCTGCTAAAATAAACTTTGCCTCTGTGTTTGCGAGTTCCCCAGAATTCATTCTTAGGCTCCATGAACAGAACTCAGGTTTCACGTTTCATTATCACTTCCTGGCAGATTAATTTCTTTTCAAATGTAACACAAGACTTTCATAAGGGCGGAAATTTTACTGACTGTGGGGTCTGCCACCTTCAGCCTCAGTCGGGGAATAAATACTGCTGTGCTACAATTCACGGGGTTGCAAAGAGTTAGACATGACTGAGTGACTGAACTGAACTGATACTTTCAGGAACTCCACTAACAGCTGAGAACATCACCAAACTACAGTTCAACCCCTTCATGCCCAGGCTTCTGCCCAGGGACATCAATTACCCCCATTGACACCCCACCCCAGCAAAGGGTATGTGTTAGTCAAATCCCCATTTGCTTGGGACCCAACCAATATTTCCAATGAGCCCTCCACCTCCAGACATGACGGACTCTAGACACAGATCATGCACAAGGGCTCTGGGAACAGGATCATACCAAACCTGAGGGGGTCCGGTCTGTGGCGGCAATATCCTGGATGGAAGGGCACCACCATTAGTCTAAACATGACTCAAGAAAACCCAAACACAGTGCGCCCCTGAGGGTCCTCGAGGCCCCTGGGGCAACGACCACCCACGCTGGGTCACTAACTGTCTCCAGGAAAACTCTACTAGTGGATACTGGGCTATAAGAGGTACACACCCCAATCTAGGTCACATTCAGATTTTAATTACACTCACCCCACCTCCCATCTAAATGGAGCCATTCATCTAGTCAGGAGGAAGCTGGACTAGACTGGTAATGGAAGGAGTTGTCGCCCCTGTAGCATCCTTGGTGAGCCTAGCACTAGCACGAGAAGCAATTTATAAAGCCAAAGCTACTAAAAAAAGGGGGGGGCACTGGAACATTGGCCTGGGCAACTAAAGAACCCAGCTGTAGCTTTAGAAATATGAAATTTTCACTGGGCCTCTGGTCCACATGACACTCAACCACTGCATAGTTCCTGAGTACCTGCTGGCTGATCAAGGAGGAATTCATGCCCTTGCAGCTATTTCTTGTTTCTATGTTAATGTAAGCGGTCAAATAGAAGACAGTGTAACCTGACTGTTAGAGAAGACTGCTAGCAGACAGAGAAGGATGAATATCATATGATATCGCTTATATGTGGAATGTACATAAAGGCTATAAATGAACTTTTTAAAAAATAGACTGAGAGTCACAGATGTAGGGGAAAAAAAAAAAGCTATGGTTACCAGGGGGTGAGAGGAGGGACAAATTGGGACACTGGGATTGACATACACACACTGTAATATATAAAACAGATAACTAAGGAGGACCTACTGTATAGCACAGAGAACTCTATTCTATACTTTGTAATGGCCAACATAGGAAAAGAATCTAAAAAAGAGTGTGTACATGTATATGTATAAGAGATTCACTTTGCTGTAGAGCAGAAACTAACACAACACTGTTAATCAACTATACTCCAATAAAAATTCAAAGAGAAAGTCGCTTGATCCAATACTCAGAAAAAGAAGGGCCCTGAGTGCACAAATCTGGGACAGTATCAAAAGGGTAATCTCAGCTTCCTGGGCTTCTGCCATTCTTAGGACCCCTTACAATTATTCTCCTCCTGCTTTTTGGTCTGTATATCCCCAACTGCCTCATTAGTTTTATCTGGTGTTTATCTGGGTGTGAGAATTGGGACTTCAGCCAGGTGACAATCATATTTATTTTAGCTATCCACTCCAGTATTCTTGCCTAGAGAATCTCATAGAGAGAAGAGCCTGGCAGGCTACAGTCCGTGGGCTCTCAAAGAGGTGGATATGACTGAGTGACTAACTCTTTCACTTTCACTTCCTGCTTCTGTCTGAGCCTCAGGCTTAAAAGAGGAAGTTACAAAGAAAAATAAAAAACATGTTAGAACTAACTAGGCCCAAAATTGGAGGAGGAAATGGCAACCCACTGCAGTACTCTTGCCTGGGGATTTCCACGGACAGAGGACCTGGAGGGCTACATTCCACGGCGTCGCAGAGTTGGCCACAACGGTGCAACTACCTTTCACTTTTAGGCCCTAAATGGTAAAAACCCTAACGTCCCCTAGGCCTTGAGCCTCATTTATGCATTCGCTGTAATATATTAGTATGCTAAATGGCATACTCACCAGAGCCACAACAGTTGACAATGGTCATGACAACAACCCACACAAGGACTAAAAATGAGTGTTTCCTCATTTCAGGTCCAAACCACACCCTTGTTCTCAGATAAGTCATGAATATTCCTCCTACTCTTGATTCAATTTCCTTGCTTTTACCTTGACCCAAATTCGGTTGAGAAGTTGATTTGTGAACTAAGCTCTCACTTCTCCATTCTTTGGTCATTGAATAAACCTTGTGCTTTTCCAGTCTCACCATCAATTCAGTTATTGGCTGTGGGAATCTGAGTGGAAAAGCAACCTCTTCAGCCAAGAAAAGGGGTCTTAGCCTGGGCTAGGAGCCCAACACAATGTGGGAGACCAATTTGGTGACATCAGTTACATATACAAGGAACACCGTCTTCAGAGCCAGACTGCTTGACTTGGGATCCTGCTCCATTACTTACTGGCTGTGTGGCGGTAAGCAACTTACTCAACATCTCTGCTTCAGTGCCTTCAAGTATAAAATAAGTGGTAATAGTGCCTTTCCCTCCAGCAGGAAAACTGGAAATGGGTGCCTACCCAAATCAATGAAAAGTCCTCACCTTTCCATTTCCAGGCACATACACTTTGAAAATTCACAAACAGAAGGTGTTTGGAAAGTTTCTTGCCCTCTGTGAAGTTAAGGACAATTTTTTTCTACTTTATTATTTACAGTAACCACACCCATATTTCTTCTTCTAGGCCCCTCTTTCCTTAAGGGCCACCAAATGGCCAAGAGATGAAACTACACACACTAAATACACCACCATCAAAACAAGCATAGAAGCTCCCAGTCTCTGGAGATCCCCCAGGCTGTCCCATAAAAGAAGGAAATACTACAAATTTTGGAAATATAAATGGGTTAGGGTCCAGAAATAAAACAACTAGTAATCATCCAAGTATGATTAAAGCCCAAAGGTTTAGGACCACATAGTTAGTGGCCCCAGCTACCACATGGGACACTTTAGTTAAGAGCTTCAACTCTCTGAGCTGTTTTTCATCTGTGTGTTTCCTCTGGGCTCAGGGACCCTTCCATGGTTCCAGAACCAAATGATTCCTGGGCAGGACCACCTGCATCAAGAACATACACTGCTTCTCTGAAGTCTAGAGATTGGGAAAGACCTCACAGGCTTCAGGGACCCTATCCCCAGAGTGATCCTCAAAGGTGGAATTGGAGATATCCACACTAAGGAAAGGGGCTGATCAAATAAATCCTCCAGTCCTGACTGTGTGTCCCAGGAAAAAGCAAAATGTGTTCAAGAATAGTGTTCCCAATCATTAAGTAAAAAGCCTTTCATTTTTTTACCCACGTGAAATTTGCCACAACTAGGAACCAGGTCATACAGTGAGAGCCACACAGGGAGAAAGGGAGAGGGAAAGAAGTACATGGTCATAGACATGGGGGCAGAGGGTACCCAGTGGAGCTGGAACACATGGTCACACAGGGCATGTGGGAAAAGGTGGGGACATGACTGAAAGAAGCAAGGAAGTTGGAGCACTGAAGAACTGATGCCTTCGAACTGTGGTGCTGGAGAGGACTTCTGAGAGTCTCTTGGACTGCAAGGAGATCAAACCAGTCAATCTTAAAGGAAATCAATCCTGAATATTCTTTGGAAGGGCTGATGCTGAAACTGCAGTATTTTGGTCATCTGATGCAGATAATTCACTGGAAAAGGGCCTGATGCTGGGAAAGATTAAGGGCAAGAGAAGAGGATGTCAGAGGATATGGATGACATCACGGATGCAACGGACATGAACTTGGGTAAACTCTGGAGACGGTGAGGGACAGAGACCAGCAGCGCTGCCATCCACGGGCTGCAAAGAGTCTGACACGACTGAACGACTGAACAACAACGGTCCAGGGCACTAATTAGATAAAGAAAGCTGTTCATAAGCTGCTTGCTTGGGGCTGGGAACAGGGGTAGGGGCTGGGGGTGTGACGCTTCAGTTCAGAAGTGGGAATTCCTGAGCAGTTCAGGAGAAGCCAGTAAGAGTAGAGGTAGGGTGTTCAGTGCATTTTTCCACTGGGCTGTGATTCCCCCTGGGCACCCTTCTGGCTTCCTGCTCTCTGGCTCTGGAGAGGCTGCCGGCAGCAAGGCCAGGAGACCCTGTACCTCAGCCACCAGGTCACCGGGCTCCCTCCCCACCCCTGCTCCCCACTTCCTTGCCCAGTCGTGCTCCGCCTTCCCAGGGTGCAGAGGGGAACAAGCCAGGGTTTGGAGGCTCCACACTCCTTTCCGAAAGGCGCGGGCAGCGGAGGGTGCTGTGATTACCGCGTATCACAGCCGGGGGGCGCTCACCAGAAGAACAGGCGCGAGCAGAGGTTCGCTTTCTGCAGCGGGTTGGACTTCACCTTTGGGTACTGCGGCAGCATCGTGCCGGCTGCGGCAGGTCTGGAGAGGCGCAGCGCTGCTCTGACCTCGGTGAGGCTCCGGCTGCTCCTGGAGGCGACCACGTGGATGCTGGAGATCAGTCTGCCTTTGGGGTGCTGGGCGGGCCCGGAGAACCACAGGCTTCTGGGGGGGAGCACCCACAGCCAGACCAGTCTCTGCTTCCCGCAACTACACAACTTCCGGTGGGGTTCGCCTCCAGGTCACCGGCTCTGCCCTGCTGTCAGGGCTCTGGGNATAATTTTGAGGACTTAAAATGCATCTGGTCCAAATTTGAGATGTGCCATAACTGTAAGATAAGATATACAATAGATTTCAAAGACAGCAAAAAACATTATTTGTCTCAATGATTTTTATATTGTTTATATGTTAATATAGTATTTTGGACACACTGGTGTAAAAATGTCTTACTGACATTATCTTCACTTGTTCCTTTTAAAATGGCTACTACAAATTTAACATTACAGATGTGGTTCACTTTATATTTCTATGGACAAGACTGCTGTAACCAATGGACAGGCTCTGGCACCATAAATCTCTCACAGTCAAGAAAGGAAATTAATAATGTTCATGTTATTATACAAATAACCTTGAATGTGATCTAATTCATAAAATAAATCATCCTCACATTTCAGAACTGTGTTACTAGTAATGAATTACTTCACTTACCACTGGCTCTCAGACATACTTGCATTACGACACTTTCACAAAGAGTCCTGGTATAGAATCTTAAACCAATTTCCTTATTTTGGATCAATATATTCTATTTGATCTTCCTTTAAGACGTTATAATAATAATGGAATCTTGAGTAATTTTGTTTTTAGTTCATTTGGAACACTAGTCCATTACTGAGATGAGTTGTCCAGAAACTGTTAAGAGTTGAGAAAGATGTCCTCAGAAAAGAATATACCTAAAAAATTGAAATTCCTACTTTCATTAGGCTCATAACCTAGAAAAAGAACAGGTAAAGAGGAAATTTCAGCAAAAGAGTAGAAAATAATAAAATAACACAAACACATTCATTCTTACCCTGATAAATTAAGGATGTTTCGTGATGGTGCTGGCACTGATTGTGTCACAGTTTCACACTTCAAATGTTTTTCAGCCAAATAAAGAGGCCTGCTGCTGCTGCTAAGTTGCTTCAATCGTGTCCCACAACTATGGGGTTGACTCTGTGCAACCCCATAGACAGCAGCCCACTAGGCTCCTCTGTCCCCGGGATTCTCCAGGCAAGAAGACTGGAGTGGGTTGCCATTTCCTTCTCCAATGCATGAAAGTGAAAAGTGAAAGTGAAGTCTCTCAGTCGTGCCCAACTCTTAGCGACCCCATGGACTGCAGCCTACCAGGCTCCTCTGTCCATGGGATTTTCCAGGCAAGAGTACTGGAGTGGGATGCCATTGCCTTCTTCAAAAGAGGCCTAATAGCCATCAGAAAAAAAAAAAAAAACACAGAAAAAACAGAATACTCCATCCTAATGAAGGCAAAGTCTGATAGGCACTGTAGTATATTGTTGGCAAAATATAAAGTAGAATAGTTTTTTCAGAAAATACTCTAACAATATTTATTATTAAGAGCCTTAAAAATGTTCGTTTTTTTGACTCAATAAGATTTCCAAAGTTAGCTATAAACAACTATTTATGTACAAATACTCAAGCAGTAAATAATCTGCCTGCAATACAGGAAACCCGGATTCAATCCCTGGATAGGGAAGGTCCCATGGAGAAGGAAATGGCAACTGATTCTAGGAAGTACTCTTGCCTGGAGAATTCCATAGACAGAGGAACCTAGCAGGATTTAGTTCATGGGATCACAGAGTCGGACATGACTGAGTGACTAAGTTTCACTTTCATGTTTCTCAGAGCAGTGCTTATTATAATATTAGAATTTAGAAACATCCTAACTGCTAAGTTCAGCCAGAGCAAAATGATTGAGTAAATCATGAATCACTTATAAAGAAGTGCTTTAGATTTCCATGGTGGTAGAGTGGATAAGAATCCACGTGCCAATGCAGGGGATACAGGTTCAACCCCTGGTCCAGGAAGATCCCACATGCCGCCAAGGGGCAACTAAGCCCAAGGACCACAACTACTGAAACCTGTGTGCTTAGAGCCCATGCTCCGCAACAAGAGAAGTCACTGCAATGGAAAGCCTGTTCAGTTCAGTTCAGTCGCTTACTAATATCCGACTATGTGCGACCTCATGGACTGCAACATGCCAGGCTTCCCTGTTCATCACCAACTCCCAGAGCTTGCTCAAATTCACAACCATTGACTCGGTGATGCCACCCAACCATCTCATCCACTGTTCCCCTTCTCCTTCCGCCTTCAATCTTTGCCTGCATCAGAGTCTTTAACAATGAGTCAGTTCTTCACATCAGATGGCCAAAGTATTGGACCTTCAGCTCCAGCATCAGTCTTTCCAGTGAATATTCAGGACTGATTTTCTATAGGATTGACTGGTTTGATCTCCGTGCAGTCCTGGGGAATCTGAAGAGTTCTCCAACGCCACAATTCGAAAACATCGATACTTCGGCGCTCAGCTTTCTTCACAGTCCAACTCTCACATCCATACATGACCAATGGAAAAACCATAGCCTTGACAAGACAGACCTTTGTTGGCAAAGTAATGTCTCTGCTTTTGAATATGCTATCTAGGTTGGTCATAACTTTTCTTCCAAGGAGTAAGCGTCTCTTAATTTCATGGCTGCAGTCACCATCTGCAGTGATTTTGGAGCCCCAAAAATATAATCTAACACTGTTTCCACTGTTTCCCCGTTTATTTCCCATGAAGTGATGGGACCAGATGCCATGATCTTCATTTTCTGAATGTTGAGCTTTAAGCCAACTTTTTCACTTTTCTCTTTCACTGTCATCAAGAGGCTTTTTAGTTCCTCTTCATTTTCTGCCATAAGGGTGGTGTCATCTGCATATCTGAGGTTATTGATATTTCTCCAGGCAATCTTGATTCCAGCTTGTGTTTCTTCCAGTCCAGTGTTTCTCATGATGTACTCTGCATATAAGTTAAATGAACACGGTAACAATATACAGCCTTGATGTTCTCCTTTTCCTATTTGGAACCAGTCTGTTGTTCCATGTCCAGTTCTAACTGTTGATTCCTGACCTGCATACAAATTTCTCAAGAGGCAGATCAGGTGGTCTGGTAGTCCCATCTCTTTCAGAATTGTCCACAGTTTACTGAGATCCACACAGTCAAAGGCTTTGGCATAACAATAAAGCAGAAATAGATGTTTTTGTGGAACTCTCTTGCTTTTTCCATGATCCAGTGGATGTTGGCAATTTGATCTCTGGTTCCTCTGCCTTTTCTAAAACCAGCTTGAACATCAGGAAGTTCACGGTTCACCTATTGCTGAAGCCTGGCTTGGAGAATTTTGAGCATTACTTTACTAGCATGTGAGATGAGTGCAATTGTTAGTAGTTTGAGCATTCTTTGGCATTGCCTTTCTTTGGGATTGGAATGAAAACTGACCTTTTCCAGTCCTGTGGCCACTGCTGAGTTTTCCATATTTGCTGGCATATTGAGTGCCGCACTTTCACAGGACCATCTTTCAGGATTTGGAATAGCTCCACTGGAATTCCATCACCTCCACTAGCTTTGTTCATAGTGATGCTTTCTAAGGCCCACTTGACTTCACATTCCAGGATGTCTGACTCTAGGTCAGTGATCACACCATCGTGATTATCTGGGTCGTGTAGATCTTTTTTGTACAGTTCTTCTGTGTATTCTTGCCATCTCTTCTTAATATCTTCTGCTTCTGTTAGGTCCATACATTTTTTGTCCTTTACTGAGCCCATGTTTGCATGAAATGTTCCCTTGGTGTCTTTAATTTTCTTGAAGAGATCTCTAGTCTTTCCCATTCTGTTGTTTTCCTCTATTTCTTTCCATTGATCTCTGAAGAAGTCTTTCTTATCTCTTCTTGCTTTTCTTTGGAACTCTGCATTCAGATACTTATATCTTTCCTTTTCACTTCTCTTCTTTTCACAGCTATTTGTAAGGCCTCCCCAGACAGCCATTTTGTTCTTTCACATTTCTTTCCATGGGGATGGTCTTGATCCTTTTCTCCTGTACAATGTCACGAACCTCAGTCCATAGTTCATCAGGCACTCTATCTATCAGATCTAGTCCCTTAAATCTATTTTTCACTTCCAGGGTATAATCATAAGGGATTTGATTTAGGTCATACCTGAATGGTCTGGTGGTTTTCCCTATTTACTTCAACTTCAGTCTGAATTTGGCAATAAGAAGTTCATGATCTGAGCCACAGTCAGATCCTGGTCTTGTTTTTGTTGACTCTATAGAGCTTCTCCATCTTTTGCTGCAAAGAATATAATTAGTCTGATTTTGGTGTTGACCATCTGGTAATGTCCATGTGTAGAGTCTTCTCTTGTGTTGTTGGAAGAGGGTGTTTGTTATAACCAGTGCATTTTCTTGGCAAAACTCTATTAGTCTTTGCCCTGCTTCATTCCTTATTCCAAGGCCAAATTTGCCCGTTACTCCAGGTGTTTCTTGACTTCCTACTTTTGCATTCCAGTCCCCTATAATGAAAAGGACATTTTTTGGGGGGTGTTAGTTCTAAAAGGTCTTGTAGGTCTTCAAGAACTGTTTAACTTCAGCTTCTTCACTGTTACTGGTTGGGGTATAGACTTGGATTACTGTGACATTGAATGGTTTGCCTTGGAAACGAATAGAGATCATTCTGTCATTTTTGAGATTGCATCCAAGTACCGCATTTCGGACCCCCACCATAGTTTGGCCTTAGGCCAAACAACAGAGGGAAAACACAGCCTCACCCATCAACAGAAAATTGTATTAAATATTTACTGAGTATGGTCCCACCCATCAGAAAAAGACCCAGTTTTCCTCACAGTCAATCTCTCTCATCAGGAAGCTTCCATAAGCCTCTTATATTTATCTATCAGAGGCCAGACAGAAGGAAAACCACAATCAGAAAACTAACCAATCTGATCACACGGATCACAGCCTTGTGTAACTCAGTGAAACTATGAGCCATGCCTTGTAGGGCCACTCAAGATGAATGGGTCATGGTGGAGAGTTCTGACAAAACATGGTCCACTGGAGAAGGGAATGGTAAACCACTTCAGTATTCTTGCCTTGGGAACCCCATGAACAGTATGAATAGGTCATGTTCCACAACAAACAGTAGCCCCCACTCACCACAACTAGAGCAAACCCATGCAGCAACAAAGACCTAGTACAGCAACAACGAAAATGGTATTGAATGCTTTGAACAATGACCAAAATGGTAGAAGATCTTAAGAAAGCTGGATCCTGAGGGTGTACTGATGAAAGCAACAAAGAAGTTGTGAGGTATTCTGGCAAAGAAGCTATTAGGCTCTGCTGGCCGTTCCCATTCCTTCATTTCTCTTTCATGGAAAAATGTGTTGTGCATCACCTGTCAACTCAGAATCAGCCCACCGTACACTCACTTGTATGTTGATCTATCTTTACTGCACTGACAGCTAATACCTTTTACTGACTCAACTGTACGTTCCTTCTGGATTCCCAACATTTGACTATGACTGAGCTTTGGTAACTAAAGTTATTATTCATTTTTACTTTGTATTAGGTTTTTCTGAATTCTGCCTGGTGATGGTATTTTACTATTGACCAACGTCTACCACACAGAGGAATCGAGGTTGAAATGATAGTTTTTTTTTTTTTTTGGCTTTGTTTGTTTTACTGCCTGCAGTGGGTTTCTCTGGACTCTGTGTAGTGAAAATATTGACAACAATCTACCAGATGGAGGATCCACGATAAGGCGATAGCTTTAGTAAAGAAGCAACCGGGAAAGAGCAATTGGCCTTTGCTTCAAAGCTGGTAGTTTTGGTCAGAGAGCCTGAGGTACCTCCTCTTCAAATGAGCTGATCTGTAAGAATACATTTAACTCCATGTCATGTAGCCAAAAAAAGTTCAGAATCTAATTATGTAGTATAGCTTGCTTCTATCCTATGAGAAATGCCACTCTATCTAAATTGAGATCAAATTTTGGACTAAAAGTTTTGATACCTTTCAGTTCAGTTCAGTTCAGTCGCTCAGTCATGTCCAACCCTTTGGGACCCCATGAATCGCAGCAAGCCAGGCTTCCCTGTCCATCACCAACTCCTGGAGTTCACTCAAACTCACGTCCATCGAGTCTGTGATGCCATCCAGCCATCTAATCCTCTATTGTCCCCTTCTCCTCCTGTCCCCAATCTCTCCCAGCATCAGAGTCTTTTTCAATGAGTCAACTCTTCGGAAGTTGGCCAGAAGAGGTGGCGAGAGTACAGGAGTTTCAGCTTTAGCATCATTCCTTCCAAAGAAAGCCTGGGCTGATCTGCTTCAGAATGGACTCCTTGGATCTCGTTTCAGTCCAAGGGACTCTCAGCAGTCTTCTCCAACACCACAGTTCAAAAGCATCAATTCTTCTGTGCTCAGCTTTCTTCATAGTCCAACTCTCACATCCATACATGACCAATGGAAAAACCATAGCCTTGACAAGACAGACCTTTGTTGGCAAAGTAATGTCTCTGCTTTTGAATATGCTATCTAGGTTGGTCATAACTTTTCTTCCAAGGAGTAAGCGTCTCTTAATTTCATGGCTGCAGTCACCATCTGCAGTGATTTTGGAGCCCAGAAAAATAAAGTCTGACACTGTTTCCACTGTTTCCCCATCTATTTCCCATGAAGTGATGGGACCAGATGCCATGATCTTCGTTTTCTGAATGTTGAACTTTAAGCCAACTTTTTCATGTTTTAACTATTGTAAACAGTAATGCAATGAACACTGGGGTCCATGTGTCTCTTTCAATTCTGGTTTCCTCAGTGTGTATGCCCAGCAGTGTGATTGCTGGTTCATATGGCAGTTCTATTTCCAATTTTTTTAAGGAATCTCCACACTGTTCTCCATAGTGACTGTACTAGTTTGCATTCCCACCAACAGTGTAAGAAGGTTTTCATTTCTCCACAAACTCTCCAGTATTTATTGATTATAGGCTTTTTGATAGCTGCCACTCTGATAGGCATGAAGTGATACCTCATTGTGGCTTTGATTTGTGTTTCTCTGATAATGAGTGATATTGAACCTTTTTTTTTTCACGTGTTTGTTAGCCCTCTGTATGTCTTCTTTGGAGAAATGTCTGTTTAATTCTTTAGCCCACTTTTTGATTGGGTTGATGTTTTCTGGTATTGAGCTGCATGAATTGCTTGTGTATTTTGGAGATTAATTCTTTGTCAGTTGTTTTGTTTGGTATTACTTTCTCCCATTCTGAAGGCTGCCTTTTCACCTTATGTATAGTTTCCTTTGTTGTGCAAAAGCTTTTAAGTTTAATTAGATCACAATATGCCAGCAAATTTGGAAAACTCAGCAGTGGCCACAGGACTGGAAAAGGTCAGTTTTCATTCCAATCCCAAAGAAAGGCAATGCCAAAAAATGCTCAAACTACTACACAATTGCACTCATCTCACACGCTAGTAAAGCAATGCTCAAAATTCTCCAAGCCAGGCTTCAGCAATATGTGAACTGTGCACTTCCAGATATTCAAGCTGGTTTTAGAAAAGGAAGAGGAACCAGAGATCAAATTGCCAACATCTGCTGGATCATCGAAAAAGCAAGAGAGTTCCAGAAAACATCTATTTCTGCTTTATTGACTATGCCAAAGCCTTTGACTGTGTGAATCACAATAAACTGTGGAAAATTCTGAAAGAGATGGGAATACCAGACCACCTGATCTGCCTCTTGAGAAATCTGTATGCAGGTCAGGAAGCAATAGTTAGAACTGGACATGGAACAACAGACTGATTCCAAATAGGAAAAGGAGTACATTAAGGCTGTATATTGTCACCCTGCTTATTTAATTTATATGCAGAGTACATCATGAGAAATGCTGGGCTGGAAGAAGCACAAGCTGAAATCAAGATTGCTGGGAGAAAATCAATAACCTCAGATATGCAGATGACACCACTATTATGGCAGAAAGCGAAGAGGAGCTCAAAAGCCTCTTGATGAAAGTGAAAGAGGAGAGTGAAAAAGTTGGCTTAAAACTCAACATTCAGAAAACGAAGATCATGGCATCTGGTCCCATCACTTCTTGGGAAATAGATGGGGAAACAGTGGAAACAGTGTCAGACTTTATTTTCGGGGGCTCCCAAATCACTGCAGATGGTGATTGCAGCCATGCAATTAAAAGACACTTACTCCTTGGAAGGACAGTTATGACCAACCTAGATAGCATATTGAAAAGCAAAGACATTACTTTGCCAACAAATGTCCGTCTAGTCAAGGCTATGGTTTTTCCAGTAGTCATATATGGATGTGAGAGTTGGACTGTGAAGAAAGCTGAGAGCCAAAGAACTGATGCTTTTGAACTGTGGTGTTGGAGAAAATTCTTGAGAGTCCCTCAGACTGTAAGGAGATCCAACCAGCCAATCCTAAAGGATTTCAGTCCTGAATATTCACTGGAAGGACTGATGTTGAAGCTGAAGCTCCAATACTTTGGCCACCTAATGGGACGTACTGACTCATTGGAGAAGATCCTGATGCTGGGAAAGTTTGAAGGCAAGAGGAGAAGGGGATGACAGAGGATGGGATGGTTAGATGGCATCACTGACTCAATTGTCATGAATTTGAGCAACCTCTAGGAGTGGTGATGGACAGGGAAGCCTGGTGTGCTGCAGTCCATGGGGTCACAAAGGGTTGGACATGACTGAGTGACTAAACTGAACTGAACCTTGAACAGGAATTTAACTCTTTCTAAATTTTAAATGCTATTAAAAACATTGATAATGCAATAGTATTTCCTTTTGAAAGCTGGTATGGCCTCATTATAAACATAATTATGATGGTAAATAAGAAAGCAGTACTGGAGAGGGTAGTACTGGTTAACAACTAATCACATATCCAACATTGTTCAAAAGCAGTGTTTCTCAACTGTCTGGAATTTCATATCAGTTTTATTTAATTTTACATTTTCAGCCCATTGCAACTTAGTCACTGATCCACTGTGCACGGCTAGTATGCACCTCCCCCGTTAGGTGCAACACTCACATTGGTCTCTGGGCTGTTCAGGATCACATCCGTCCTAAGTGTGGATGTCATGGCAATAGCTGATGGCTCTGAGTTTCTAGCTTTATTGAGTTTCCTGTACTTACTTCTAACCTAGTTACAAACAGTTCATGGACTGACACTATAGTGCATAGACCACACATTGAGTGGCACTGTTATAGTTTATCTTTGCAACAACCCTCTGTGAATCATACTATCCCCATCTCAACTTTCAGACAAAGACACTGAAGCACAGTGGACTTCCCAACCTTAAGAGCCCATGGTAAACAGGAGCAGAATTTGTATCCAAACTCAGTCAGCAATGCCCAGAACCAGTATTTGTCCCCAAGGGTGACCCCAGAACTTGTGCTCCTCCCTGGAGGCTTCTGTCATTTTAACTACATGTGGAGGAAGAACAGTTTTATTTAGGCCATCAGATGAGGCCCTCCTCAAATACACCTTCTACAGTCTACAAACCTCCTTCAACCACACTCATCTTGCTCTCCTCTCCTGGTGGTTAGGAATCACCAAGGTCAGTGATTCCACCTGTGTCTCTGGATGCTCTTGGTCCATCCATCATCCCAACCAAAGAATTCGAAGAGCAGAAATCATATCCATCTTCAAGATGAAGAAGCTGAGATTCAGAGGTTAAGATACTTGCCTAAGTATTTAACTAAGGCTACATGGATATAGGGTGTCCATAGTCCATTTTGTCAAGGATGGTGCCAGTTTATTTCCCTGGCACTCTGGCTGGTTACTGCTTTCCTTTCAATCTCAAGTGTCCCATTCAGTGCAGTACATTCTTTGGACACCCATACTGCTAGTGAGAGCAGAGAAAGACCTAACAGGCAGATCAGTGTGACTGACTCCAAAACCAGGGCTTTCTGTTATCCCAGGCTACTTCTTAGAATTCCAAAATTACAAAGTTGACATGGGAGGTGTGCTCTCAGTCATCATTTATTCATTCAGCAAACATTTACTGAGTGCACCCTATGTGACAGACACTGTGCTGAAAGATGTAATTAAAAAGTGAATAGAACACAGTTTCAAGTGTTTTTCTCATTTGGTTTAGTGAGAAAACAGACCATATGGATAAAGAAAGCTGGGCGCAGAAGAATTGATGCTTTTGAACTGTGGTGTTGGAGAAGACTCTTGAGAGTCCCTTGGACTGCAAGAAGATCCAACCAGTCCATTCTAAAGATCAGCCCTTGGATTTCTTTGGAGGGAATGATGCTGAATCTGAAACTGCAGTATTTTGGCCACCTCATGAGAAGAGTTGACTCATTGGAAAAGACTCTGATGCTGGGATGGATTGGGGGCAGGAGGAGAAGGGGACGACAGAGGATGAGATGGCTGGATGGCATCACCGACTTGATGGACGTGAGTCTGAGTGAACTCCGGGAGTTGGTGATGCACAGGGAGGTCTGGCGTGCTGTGGTTCATGGGGTCACAAAGAGTCGGACATGACTGAGCAAATGAACTGAACTGAGACCACATGAATGCTCATGGTCAGGGCAGGCTACATAGTTTATATAACCTGTGTAAAAGGGAAAGAACAGGGCCTCTTATTTTAAAATCACCACACTGGATGACAATAGGACACTAATCAAGTATGATTCAGTTTAACAAATGAGAGATGCTTAGGGTCCTACAGAAAGACGAGTTACCTAGGATGATGACTGATCTTTTTTCCTAGAAGAGGTGATGACTGGGCTGACCCTAGAAAATGAGATTTCTCCCCTTAATGGACCTGCTTCTCTATTTTTTAAAGCAGAGGGTATTGAGGAGAATCACTAATTCATCATCTTGACTTATACATAAGTCTTCAAGAGTTTCCCCCACAGTACATCTTCATCACTTACCTTAGAGCTGTGACACAGGATGTGGGGGGACATGGAGATGTGCTGCTCAGACCTCCCTTCAAAGACTCGTTGTCCAACTGCTGGGGGTGCTGCCAGTGGGCAACCTTAAACCAGGTTGCATGCAATGATCCTTCCAGGCGGAGGTATAAAGACCTAGCCATTGAATGTGTCAGGACAACCCTGAAGGGCCATCAGTACTCCAGATGCCCCATGGGATCAGCTAAAGTCATCCAGCTACTGATCCAGCTTGATCTTTCCTTCTGCCCTATCCCGTGTCTTCCCTCCTGATTCCACAGTATTGAATCCATTGATTTACCAGGGCTGTTCCAGCCCTGCTAAACATCCCAGCACTAAACTCCATCTGAATCTGCATTCCAGAGAACCAGCCTGCAACATGTATTAGAAAACATTCCAGTACTCAGGGAGGACTTTTAGTTGAAAATTACTGGTTACACATGTACTTAAAACATTTTAAAACCCCAAAATAAAATACAAAATGGTGGAAACAAAGACTTTTTGTGTGAATATCACTACCTTTGGTTTAAAATCCACAACATAATGTTGTCTGACCAAAATGAAATTAAGTTATATATTAATAAAAGAAATCTATTACATTTAAAAACATGAAAGTGTCATTTTATATAAAAGGTTGAATATTAGCAATTCCACATGTTCAATCTAATAGAAAAAAGCCATTAGCATTTGAAATTTAGAGAACATTATATTTATGAATAACTCATGGATAAAAGATATAGTTAACGAATTAAATTAGGAATTAGAAAATACATAATACTTTGGTGAGTGGTTGGTGGTAAGTATCAAAACTTGTAGGTTGTAGCTAAAGTGGATCACAGAAAAATTGTCAGCTTTATATCTTATGTTAGAAAAATAATGATATTATTAATCTGTTTCCAATTTAAGAATTTAGAGGAAAAAAATCTCAAAATAAAGGAAAAGTTGAAAGAATGATATGATGAACTAGAAAGAAAAACAGAGTATCAATCAAGCAATAATTTGATTCTTTGAAAATAGGAAAAAGTTATACAAGATTATTCATAAAAAATGAGAAGCTTCAAAGAAAACTAAAAGGCCAAAGAACAAAGAGATGATGCAGAGATTAAACATGTGAGATATTGTGAATAAATTTATGCCAATCAAGCTCAAAACTCACAGGAAAAAGATCTACTTCTAGAAAAGTGAAACTTACCAAAATGACTCTGCAGAAAGAACACACTGAAGACGAAGCACATAATTACCTAAAGTTACCCAATGATGGCTGCACAACACTGTGAGTGTGATTAATGCCAAATTATGTGATTAAAAGGAGAAGGCAATGGCACCCCACTCCAGTACTCTTGCCTGGAAAATCCCATGGACGGAGGAGCTTGGTAGGCTGCAGTCCATGGGGTCGCTAAGAGTCAGACATGACTGAGTGACTTCACTTTCTCTTTTCACTTTCATGCATTGGAGAAGGAAATGGCAACCCACTCCAGTGTTCTTGCCTGGAGAATCCTAGGGACGGAGGAGCCTGGTGGGCTGCCGTCTATGGGGTCACACAGAGTCGGACATGACTGAAGTGACTTAGCATAGCATAACATAGCATGTGATTAAAAATGATTATATGACAAATTTTATGTTATATATATTTTACCACAATTTTTTAAGGTAAAAAAATAAAATCCTCTATCTAGAAGATAGTCTAGATAACATGTCTGTCTTCCATTAGCAAATCCCCTAGAGGGGTTCCTACTTTGATAAGGCATATTTTCTCTTCCTTCTCTTTTAGAGAGCTTCCCCAATGGCTCGGCGGTAAAGAATCTGCTGGCAAAGCAGGGGACACAGATGAACGTACAATACTGCCCTTCTGTATTTTAACCACATATTTTTTGGAGGGTGACATCTCTCTCTTCTATAATGTCACTTAAACTACACGTACTGTATGTTTTTCCTATTACTTTTCTCTGTAGTATTTTAACCAGAGGTCTTTGAGTGGAATATGGATAATAGTTCTGTTAAAGGAAGTGGTGACACAAAATGGCAACCTCACACAATCTTCAAGAATCTGTAATATAATTAGAAAGTAATATGTAATTCTGGGAACAGTAAAAAAAAAAAAAAATTGTGAGAACTTTGTCTTAAATCTTAGAAAATAGTAGTTTGGCTTAGTTTGGCTCCAGAGTCTTTCAAGACACAAAACCTGGGAGACACCTTTTATTGGTGGCCTGCACCTCTGATTTGGTTAAGAAAGAAAATAGTATAACACATAAATAAACACAATAAATCCTTTTGCAAGAACTTGAAATCACTGAGTGAAGTTGGAGAAAAATTATAGATTAATATCTTATAATATGTCAGTATCTGTTGCTGGTGTACAAAAAGAGCATAATTTACGCAGTGCAGAAACCGATTGGAACAATGTCTGGAATAGAAGTGAACTCATGGTAGAATCACAGAGTTGACTCAAAAGTTGTGAGGGCTGAGGGGTGTCCATTGGCCATTCATAATATTCATAATCACATGGTCACTGTGAGTGATATCTGGTTATTCGCTTTCAGAGTGCGCCTGAGGCGGGGGGTGGGGGAGACAAAAACCACACGCTTATGAATTTTAAAGTCCTTCTCCTAAAGAAACACATTCTTAGGTCCACTGCTCCATGTGAAGCAAATCATATCACTACTAGAGGCACAATAGGAAAAACCAGGCGTGTATTTATTCTATGGAGGAAGAAGCCCCATTAAAACCTTCACTGGGGCTGGACATAATGCCAAATGACCTGTAGATACACTTGAGTTCTGATGATTTTGATTCACAAATATGTTTTTAAGACCAGAGTAAATTGATAAGTAAAATCATTTTACTAACTCAAAACCTAGAGGGAAATTAAAAACAAGCTAACAAAGTGGCTGGGAAATCTATTAATAGTTCCTGACCAAGGGTTTCTCATTTTCATATATAAAATGAGCACAACAAATTTGGATGTTAATATCAGGGTGTAATCCCTATATTTTATAAACTCTGATTGACAGCATCAAAAATAAGGAGTAGGAAATGGAGAAAGCATAATAGTATGTTCTTGCCTGGAGAGTCCCATGGACAAAGGAGCCTGGTGGGCTACAGTCCATGGGGTCACAAAGAGTTGGACACGACTGAGCAACCAATACACACACACGTAGTCATTGAAAGAATGAGGTAACCATATGCACTGATATAATCTAAGATATAGCATTAAGTGAAAAAAAGAGAAAGAACAGCTATCATTTGTGCTTAGAACAGAAAGTTTCTTCCTGATACAAAGAACATCTCAACAGAACAGTCAACAGTGATGCTGGGGCTCCACCTTGTGGGGGAGCTGTGTGATTGTAGGAGTGGAGTGTGATTTACTTTTTGTTAATAAATTTTAAAAAAGTATTTTTAAAAGTTTTTAAATTTTGTAGCATTAGATATGTGTTTTAAAATCTATTATTATAAATACATTTTAATTGTTTAGAGCAGTGGTCCCCAACCTTTTTGGCACTAGGGACCCAGTTTCTAGAAGACACTTTTTTCCACAGACTGGGCAAGAGGAGGGTCAGATGTAAAGTGAGCAATGGGGAGCCCCAGCTGAAGCTTTGCTCCTTTGCACACCACTCACCTCCTGCCATGTGGCCCAGTCCCTAACAGCCCACGGGCCATACCAGTCTGGCCAGGAGTTGGGGATCCATGATTTAGAGTCTTTAAAGCTACTTAGAACTATGGGTGTATTTTTTATTGCTGGAAGGCAAGTCTTCTGTCTACAGCCTTTAAAAAAATGATCCCACTTTTATACTGTAAAACGCTCTATATTCTTAAAGGCCTTAAGCATCTGATCCCTGTAATAAGTGTGAAGAAGCCAGCAGGGCTATAATCCCTGCTCTACATACAGGTGAGGACCTGAGCCTCAGAGACCTTGGGGATCACAAGGCCATGTGGATGCTAAGTGCCTCCTCCATCTATTTAAATGGGTCCAGGCTCCCAGAGCTCAGATATGAGGATTTTATAGTTACACACTGGGAACAAAAAAACTTCAGAAAATCTCAACCAGATCTGCTTCATCACAGAACAGAATGGATTACAGGTGTTCATTCTTTGAGCTGAACTGTGTCCCCTCCAACTTTACATGTTGAAGTCCTAAACACCACCGTACCTCAGAATGTGACTGGAGACAGTGTCTTTAAAGAGGCAATAAAGTTAAAATGAAGTCATACAGGTGGGTCTTAATCTAACAGACTGGAGTTAGATTAAGAAGAGGAGACCAGGACACAGGCTAACACAGAGGGAAGAGCATGTGAGACACAGAGGGAAGACGGCGTCTCCAAGCCAAGGAGAGAGACCTCAGAGGAAACCAACCCTACCGACACCTTGACCTCAGACCTCCAGCCTCCAGGGCTGTGAGGAAATAAGTTTCCATTGTTTAAGTCACCTGCTCTGTGGTCTTTGTATGGCAGCCCTATCAAACTAATGCCCCTTCCAGCTTTATGTATATAAAATTTACTTTCTCTGCTATTTCATCAATCAGGGTCAATCAGACAGTGATCAACTCGCCTGAAATATTTGTTCAAGAAAATGTGATGTGGAAGCACCTTCTCCCAGATGTTGACTTTTCTTTTCAGATGAATGAATTCTGTTCTATCAGTGAAACATTGTGACTAAGGCTAATGCTCCCGGTGTTATAGGTCTGAACAATACATTGATACCTGATGCTTGCACATTAAAAAAACTGATAACCTGACAGTTTATCCTCCTAAGAGGATGCAGAGTATGCAGAAATAATGTCAAGATGGGATGAGAATCAAGAACTGCATTTCTTTCTGTAGAGGTGACCTGAACCAGTGGCAGGACTGAAATCTAAGAGTGAGGTTCTGTCACCCTGTGAACTTGAGTGACCGCCTCCATCTTAGCTACCACGTGAAAGGAGCAGTGTTCCTAGACGCGGCACAGAACACAGAAACCAGGACTGCACTCAGCCTCCCCAGAAATTCCCCCTCTGTCTCCCTGGATCAGCTCAGTGACCTTGGGTGAGCCCTGGACCAATCTCTTCATCCATGATATGGGATAAAAAAGGGCAGTCATGAGGACTAAGTGAAATCATACATGCAAGAACTGTATAAAATAAATGATAAAGAACTATACAAATGTAACTTACCATTAATATTGTTAGAGTAGGTTCAGGATTAATAGACCAGAAATCACAAGACTTCTAATTCTATAACCTATGTCTGTTTCTGTACATATCATATGTGACACTTGGTTTAAAATATATACTTAAAGAACAGATTTCTAACTCTGTGTCTGCTGCAAACTAGCTTAACATCAGTTGCATACATGGGACCACATTCCTTCTAAGAGGACTTAGTTTCCTCACCTGTAAAATGAGGATGTTGAATGCTATTATCTTATCTGAAAATATCTAAAATTCTGAGGTCAGTTTCTCATTACTCAATGTCTAGCTCATACATAAGGATAATATAGTTTTTCAATGAACACTTTGACACATAGGTGGGGACACCTCTCTTTGATGTGTAATGCCTAAGTTTTAAAGAAGAAAAGGGTTTTAAGAGTCTTGACTGTTTGGGGACTAGGTTATATGGGGAATCACAAATGATTATCTGGTCTCAGGATGGAAACTCTGACTGGGAGACACTCTAGTAGATGAAAGCCCTCTGTGAATTTTTGGCACAAAAAATACAGAGCTCCATGTCCAGCTTCTTAAAATTTGCATACAGTACAGTACCAACAAAAAGCTATCTCCTACCCTATGAACAGTGGAAGGCACTGCTGTGCATTTCCTCATTTCTAAGGAGGATTGAGATGAAACAGTGACAGAGGGAAATTAGACCACATTTTAGACACATTTTTCATACAGACATACTGTTAGATGCTGGGGCATTTTTTTAACAGATATTTTAAATATTACACAACTAATTTTATTCTCTTACAAGTGAAAATCTGGGAAATGCAGAAATGAAGAAGGTAAAAATGCATCCATAATTTAATAACCAGAGAAACAGTTTCAATGGGGAAGCCTCATCACATACAGCTGGAAACCTCACCCCACCTCAAACCACGCATCTCAAGTGGCGAGGACACCAGTCCTTCCCTCCCTCCCTCTATTTTCCCATCAGTGTCAATCCCACCTTGTTCCAGAATGAACTACAGGTGGCTGCATGACAATCATTAAATCCCTCAAACTAGACCTCAGTTGTCACTTCTGTACAAGACACTACCACCTCACCTTTGTTAGAAAGACACCACGTGAGTTAAGGTCACTCATCGAGGGCCTTCCTCACACCATGTACAGTGCTTACTGCTTTAACATACCTCATGTTCAAGCACCATCCAGAGTACAGTGTTAAGGTACTGTGAATTCCAGATTTATCCTGACAACAATCTACCTTCTTCAGGAAGTTAGAGGGAGCATGGGCGGGGAGGGGTAATTGAATAAAATTCTAAACAACAAAGAATTAGGGATTAATTGATAGTATCATGTATTTTTCTTTACAGGTTAGAAAAAGAAACAACTTATACCTTTCCCTGGTTAATCTTCCTAGACTCAAAATATTTCAAAATTTTTTTCCTTAAACTCTCAAATTTCATGGATATTCCTTGACAGCACTCGCATCACAAATGTGCTGAGCCCCACTCAGAATGAAACGTAAAGGGTCTGCAAAATGAGAGTGTTCCATGCTCTAAGGGAATCTGAACCTAGGGTCCAAGTGTGTGGTGAGTCCTATTCGAAATCTGTTAGGCACAGGGTGCACGTGCACAGAAGAACACACTCATCCTACACCCCATCCCCACCACTGCTGCAGATTCTCAGCAGACCTGCCTTCAACCTGTCACATGCTGTTAAGACCCAGTCATGAAGCTTAGTCTCTTGAGGTTTATGACTGAAAAGGGCACAAAGACCCCTGGTGGAGATTTTGAAGAGCAAATCTGGAAACAAACTTCAATTACAACACCCTACAGCAGACTCACCTGTTTTGCCCTTTAAGTGAGGACAGTGGCCTCCACCCCATCCAGTTGCTGCACCATCTTGTAAAGCAGGCTATCTCTATTTTGCAGCAAATCATACAGCTCATCATATTCTACCACATTCCCCGAATGAATCCAAAACCTGTTAATCAGCAGACAGAAACCAATTAGCACCAATGTTCCACAGTACCATATAGTGTGTACATGTGGGTTAAGTTGTTTTAGTTGTGTCCAACTCTTTGCGACCCAATGAACCATAGCCCACCAGGATCTTCTGTTCATGGAATTCTCCAGGCAAGAATACTGAAGTGGGCTGCCATTTCCTTCTCCAAGGGATCTTTCTAACCCAGGGATTGAACCCATGTTTCCTATGAATCTCCTGAATTGGCAGGTGGGTTCTTTACTATGAGCACTAAATGTTTCACAGTAACGTAACTCGGATAATTATTTCAGAAATCGGAAGGACAGGGAGAATAAAGAGAATCTATCTGGGTGGTAGGTCTGCTAGTGTTCAAATGGATTGATTACCCTGTTTTACTAGACAGACAAAGGTCTAATGTGATCTTTTATTATTATAAGGTTATAGGAAAGGAAGGAAATGGAAGTTTTACACTAGGATTACTGGCACTCAATAGGCTGAAGCATCTAATATTCTGCCCAGGGCATTTGGGATTGTTATCATTAGTTAGTCCTTTTAGCTCTCAGACTCTGAGCTCTGAGAGGTATTTATACAGATACACAGAGTTGGCAAATATCTTGATTCAAGAAAATCAAAGTCAATTTATTTAAAATGTCATTTACAATGACATCATTGTAAATGATGTCATGCAAACCAGATGGCAGTGACCTGACAGCAAATTGTCAATTTGGTTTGACAGAATCTGATCAGTATTGGGGGAAAAAAGGGTGCTTCTGGAATTTCTTCAGGGTTCTGGATTACTGTCAGCTGCTAAGAGGGGCAGAATCCTTTGTATGAGAGGTTAAGCTACTTGTTAAAGTTGGCTGTAGTTGTATTTTATTATTCTGAGAATGAAAGGCTGGCAAAAGAAGCTGCTACATAGCAGCATTAGTAGAACTGCTCTGCACACACACACACAAATCTGTATAAATCCAATTTTCTCCTTTGATTAGATCAAAGAAGCAATTAAGAAATTGAGCTTGTAATTCGAGAGATCATGGCCCACATAGCACATGGAGGCAGCCCAATCTAAATTGCCTAGCACCTGAATCTGTTTTCACAAATTATCTTTCTGTTTCTTTTTCTTTCTTTCTTAAGCTGCCTTCCTTTCACTCCTTTTATTATCATTAAAAGGTCTGCTGGGCTTCCCAGGTAGCTCAGCTGATAAGTAATTCACCTGCAATGCAGGAGACCCCTGTTCAATTCCTGGGATGGAAAGTTCCCCTGGAGAAGGGGTAGGGTATTCACTTCAGTGTTCTTGGGCTTCCCTGGTGGCTCAGACCGTATAGAATCCACCTCCAGTGTGGGAGACCTGGGTTTGATCCCTGGATTGGGAATAGCCCCTGGACAAGGGCATGGCAACCCACTCTAGTGTTCTTGCCTGGAGAATCCCTATGGACAAAGGAGTCTGGCCGGCTGCAGTCCATGGGGTCACAAAGAGTCTACGCACAATAGGTCTGTGCTTACTGACTAAGCACGATGAAGTGAAGTGGAAATCAAAGTTGCTCGGTCATGTCTGACTCTTTGCAACCCCATGGTCTATATGGTCCAAGGAATTCTCCAGTCAGAATACCGAACTAAGCACAATATGTCTGCGAATTGGAAATTGAAAGAGAGAGGAAGGGGCTCTTAACTCTGTCTTTCTACTTATTAGTGACTTTGGTTAATGATTTTTTTTCAGGGGGAGGAGGGAGTGTCTAAAACAATTTACTCATATGATATAACTATAAAAACAGTTCTGATGTTAAATAGTATTTCATTCTTCATTTAGAGTAAATGTATCTTAAGAGAAAATGCTGAAATTCTATAGACAAGACTTAGGTTGTTTTTCCAGATTAAGGTAGTACAGGTACAATTAATTTCATTTTTTGTATTTAATTAGAAATAGTTATTAAGTCTCATAAAGTCCAGGCTCTGGTTAATCTTTTGTTTACTTCTGTGGATCACTGCTAAGAGCAGCTCTCTCAAAAGAGCCCAGGAATAACAGAATCTGTATCATCCACATAATAATTTATATCTTCTGTAATTTGGCCAACTTAGATGCTCTGATTGTATAATTTTATTTAAGTATGACATGATAGAATGTAACTATTCATTCTGATGCCAAGGAAGAAAAAGAAAAATTTTAAAACACAGGTATGCAAACACCTGTGATCAATTAATCTATGAAAGGGTAATCAAGAATATACAATGGATAATACAGCCTCCTTGGTAAATAGTACTAGGAAAGCTGGACACCTACATGGAAATAAATGAAATTAGAACACACTAATATTTTTGTATATGTACAACCATACAAAATAAATCATATACAAAAATAAACTCAAAATGGTTTAAAGACCTAATATAAGACTGGATACTATAGAACTAGAGGAAAACACAGGCAGAACACTCTTTGACATGAATCACAACAATATTTTCTTAGATCAGTCTCCCAAAGCAAAAGAAAAGAAGCAAAAGTAAACAAATGGGACCCAATCAAACTCAAAAGCTTTTGAACAGCAGAGAAGACCACCAACAAAGTGAAAAGAAAACACTGAACGAATGGGATAAAATATTTACAAATGATGCAACCAACAGGGGGTTAATATCTAAAATATACAAACACCTCATATAACTCAATATCATAAAACCAATAACCCAATCAAAAAATGGACAGAAGACCTAAATAGACATTTCCTCAAAGAAGACATACAGATGACCAACAGGAAAAGATGCTCCACATCAGTAATTATCAGAGAACTGTTAATGAGTCAAAATGAGGTACCACCTCACATGGATCAGAATGGCCATCATTAAAGAGTCTACAAATAACAAATGCTGGAAAGCGTGTGGAGAAAAGGATACACCTCCTACACTATTGGTGGGAATATAACTTGGTGCGGCCACAATGGAAAACAGTATGGAGATTTCTGGTGAAAATAGAGCTACCATACAGTCTAACAATCTTACCACTGGGCATGTATCAAGAAAAGACAAAAAGATACATATACCTTAATTCAAACAGATACATACACCCGAACATTCATAACAGCATCACTTACAATAGCCCAAATATGGAAACAACCTAAGTGACTGGTTTAAGAAAATGTGATACACATACACCAACGCACACACCTGCACACGTTTGCACAGTGGAATATCCCTCATATTACAATAAATGATGAAATACTGCCATTTGTACCAACACAGGTGAACCTAGAGAATATCATACTAAGTGAAATAAATTAGACAGAGAAAGACAAAGATGATATCATTTATATGTGGAACATAAAAATTAATACAAATGAATCTACATATAAAACAGAAGCAGACTCACAGACACAGAAAATAAACTTATGGTTACTAAATAGGAAAGGGGGGGCAGAAAAATTAGGACTATGAGATCAACAGATACAAACTACTATAAATGAAACAGATAAGCAAAATGGACTTAATGTATAACACAAGGATGTATATCCAATATACTGTAATTACCTATAATGGAAAATATTCTTTAAAAATATATACATACTTAGGTGAATCACTTTGCTATACATCTGAAACTAACAACATACTCTCAGTCAACTATATTTCATGTTTACAAACAGGAGTACCCCATAGCCAAAATACACTTGAGGAACACTTAAGTAAATTTTCATTAATTTCTGAATTGATTCAGCAAACATTTATTGTACATTTATGTGCACTGATGGCATTTTTCTGGATGCTGTGGAAAATGAAAACACACATAAGCCGCAGAACCTGCCCCTAGGAAGCCTGTACTGAGAGGAGAGAGAGAAGAAAACTTCAAGTGTGTATCATGCAGGTAAAAAGGCACAAGGAAGGTTTAGTAACAGAAAAGATGACTTCTGGTCAGAGGTTCTGAGGATGAGCTTCGGGGAGGACAGAGGGCAATGAACTAGGCCTTGAAGAAAGAACAGGTGTGAACACGCAGAAACAAAGGTGGGTGGGTGGACAGTGGTCATTCCAGATACATGGACTATCCTGGGCCAAGTGTACTGGAGATGAGCCTGGCAGCTCCTTGAGGGAAGGGTGATGCAGTTTTCCTTGTTCACTGCTGCATCTCAGGGCCCAGGCATTATACAAGATAAGTAACAGGCACACAGTAGATGACAGTTTAAAATTAAATACAGATGAAACTAAATTCAGGGCATGATTGGGTGATAACCCAATGGTGTGTTCTGTCAAAACTACAGGGTGAGATCAAGGGGAGGATAAGTCCAGCTGGCATGGGGAACAGCTAAAGCAGGGGATACAGGGATGACAGGATGAGGGATGTGGACCTGGAGGACCACATGCCTCAGGTGGATGGCTGTGGACAAGAGGGAGAGTGAGAGGGGAAAATGAGGGAGGGTCAAACCCGGGCTCAGGATGGAGGCTTCAAACTCATTTATGTCAAATACTGGAAAAGATAAAGAAGAAAAAAGACAGTGAAGGGTGGAGTTGAGAGAAGCAGGACTGCCGTGCAGCCACAGATATTCCATGGAGCTGCCCTCCACATAAAAATTAAATGAAACAACTGCAAGATAATACAATTTGTTTTCATTGGCAGGATGCCATCAGTGACAATGGAGTGGCTTCAGGGAGAGGTGGGGGCAGGAGAGGCTGGAAGAAAAGCCTAGAAAAGAAGAGATGCCAGAAAGGGTTTTCAATATGGTGAAAAACATTAAAGGGAGATCCCATTAGGGACAAATAGAGTAGGGAGGTGAAGATCTGAGTATTAGACCTCTGTTTTTGGCTGCCAGGCAACAAAGGGACAATTGTCCAATTTGGTCCAACTTGGAATTTGGGTCCCTAATTAAACGGGTTCTTGTGATTTTCTCAGAGACTGGAAGCTGTGGCAGGTATTAACTCAAATTTTTTTCTTAGGTCTTGAAATAAGAAGTCATTCTTGCTCATGGAATGATGAAAGTTGCATCATGATCACCTCCATAATTGCTCTCACAAATCTGCTGCTTTTGCATGTAAGCACCCCCTTAATAAAGCATTTCTTTTCCTGTATTGTGCTCTCTACTTTCACATTAGTTATCTTTTCTCTAAAAACTTTAATGAAAATATTTGGCATGCTTTTGAAGGAGGTTTCTCTCTAAAATGTTGTAACTATATCCATATAGGCTTATGAAAGAAAAAAGTCCATAAAGGTAAAAAACAGAATTTAAGTAAAATACTAGTTAGGTATAAGCTGTTTTCGTGCTTTTCAGCTGGGTATATTACAACAATTTCTGGTTTTGATGTCTCTAGGAAAAATTATACTTAGAAGAGGCTTGAGTTGAGGAAAAGAGTCAAAGAATATGCACAATATTATTTACAAATAGAAGAGGTAGAATTTGAGATTCCTGGTCCTGGTTTTTGTCCTGTGTCATTCGTTTACAAAGAAAAACTGCAGACAGTGAAAATGTTGACCACAGACAACGAACCTGTTAGGGTAAGTGCAGATTTTCACATGCCCCTTTGCTCGTGCTTCTAGGGAGAATACAGGTGATATGAAGACTGCAGAGTGAAAGATGGGAGGGGACAACTGTGCTATTGGCTGAAGAAAAAACAGGCCATAAGCACCCAGCAAATCCTAAAAACCACAAGAAGAATTCACCTTTTAATGCAGAGACAGTGGTGAGTCTTACGAGAAAGAGGATTTCTAAAATATCTGTCTTATGGAGCAAATAAGGATGATTAAATTAGTTGTCATTATGACTCCATTGTTTCAGTTCAGTTCAGTTCACTCAGTCGTGTATCTTTGCAACCCCATGAACCACAGCACTCCAGGCCTCCCTGCCCATCACCAATCCCGGAGTTCACTCAAACTCACGTCCATCGAGTCAGTGACGCCATCCAGCCATCTCATCCTTTGTCATCCCCTTCTCCTCCTGCACCCAATCCCTCCCAGCATCAGAGATTTTTTCCAATGAGTCAACTCTTCGCATAAGGTGGCCAAAGTACTGGAGTTTCAGCTTTAGCAGAACACCCAGGACAGATCTCCTTTAGAATGGACTGGTTGGATCTCCTTGCAGTCCAAGGGACTCTCAAGAGTCTTCTCCAACACCACAGTTCAAAAGCATCAATTCTTCGGCACTCAGCTTTCTTCACAGTCCAACTCTCTAATCCATACATGACCACAGGAAAAACCATAGGCTTGACTACATGAAAGCAATGTCTCTGCTTTTGAATATGCTATCTAGGTTGGTCATAACTTTCCTTCCAAGGAGTAAATGTCTTTTAATTGCATGGCTGCAATCACCATCTGCAGTGATTTGGGAGCACCAAAAAATAAAGTCTGACACTGTTTCCACTGTTTCCCCATGTATTTCCCATAAAGTGATGGGACCAGATGCCATGATATTTGTTTTCTGAATGTTGAGCTTTAAGCCCACTTTTTCACTCTCCTCTTTCATTTTCATCAAGAGGCTTTTTAGTTCCTCTTCACTTTCTGCTATAAGGGTGGTGTCATCTGCGTATCTGAGGTTATTGATATTTCTCCCTGCAATCTTGATTCCAGCTTGTGCTTCTTCCAGTCCAACGTTTCTCATGATGTACTCTGCATATAAGCTAAATAAGCAGGGTGACAATATACAGCTTTGACGCACTCCTTTTTCTATTTGGAATCAGTCTGTTGTTCCATGTCCAGTTCTAACTGCTGCTGACCTACATATAGGTTTCTCAAGAAACAGGTCAGTATGTCTAATAAAATTAAAAAATGAGAAAACATCTTTGTAAAATAGAATTCTGAAACACTATTGGTGCTTAATGAGCCAAAGATAGGTAAATCCTTTTGAAGTGTCAACAAATAAATAAAGCTATTAACTAAGCCAATTGGTTCCCAACAAGTCTTTTGCTTAATTTACTTACAGTAAACAAAACCATTTCAAATAGCTGAGAAAAGAAGAGAAGAATAGGCAAAAGAGAAAAGGAAAGTTATACCCATCTGAATGCAGAGTTTGAAAGAACAGCAAGGAGAGATAAGAAAGCCTTCCTCAGCTATCAATACAAAGAAATAGTGGAAAACAACAGAATGGGAAAGACTAGAGATCTCTTCAAGAAAATTAGAGATACCAAGGGAACATTTCCTGCAAAGATGGACACAATAAAGGACAAAAATGTATGGAACTAACAGAAGCAGAAGATATTAAGAAGAGGTGGCAAGAATACACAGAAGACCTGTACAAAAAAGATCTTCATGACACAGATAACCACAATGGTGTGATAATTCACCTAGAGCCAGACATCCTGGAGTGTGAAGTTAAGTTGACCTTAAGAAGTATAGCTACAAACAAAGCTAGTGTGGTGATGGAATTCCAGCTGAGCTATTTCAAATCCTGAAAGATGATGCTGTGAAAGTGCTGCACTCAATATGCCAGCAAATTTGCCAGGAAAACTCAGCAGTGGCCACAGGACTGAAAAAGGTCAGTTTTCATTCCAATCCGAAAGAAAGGCAATGCCAAAGAATGCTCAAACTACCACACAATGTACTCATTTTACATGCTAGCAAAGTAATGCTCAAAATCCTTCAAGCGAGGCTTCAATAGCATGTGAACCAAGAACTTCCAGATATAATAGCTGGCTTTAGAAAAGGCAGAGGAACCAGAGGTCAAATTGGCAACATCCATTGGATCATAGAAAAAGCAAGGGAATTCTAAAAAAAACATCTACTTCTGCTTCATTGACTTCGCTAAAGCCTTTGACCCTGTGGATCACAACAAACTGTGGAAAATTCTTTAAGAGATGGGAATACTAGACCACAAGAAGCAATAGTTACAACTGGATATGAAACAACAGACTGGTTCAAAATTGGAAAAGGCATACATCATGGCTGTATACTATCACCTTGTTTATTTAACTTCTATGCCGAGTACAACATGTGAAAAACCAGGTTGGAGGAAGCACAAGCTGGAATCAAGATTGCTTGGAGAAATATCAACTTCAGATATTCAGATAACACCACTCTTATGGCAGAAAGCAAAGAGGACCTAAAGAGTGTCTTAATGAAGGCAAAAGAGGAGGGTGAAACAGCTGGCTTAAAACTCAACATTCAAAAACTAAGATCATGGCATCTTGTCCCATCACTTCATGGCAAATAGATGGGGAAACATGGAAACAGTGAGAGATTTTATTTTCTTGGGCTTCAAAATCACTGCAGAGGGTGATTGCAACCTTAAAATTAAAAGACCCTTGCTCCTTGGAAGAAAACCTATGACAAACCCAGACAGTGTATTAAAAAACAGAGACAGCAATTTGCTCACAAAGATCCATATAGTCAAAGGTATGGTTCTCCAGTGGTCATGAATGGATGTGAGAATTGGACCATAAAGAAGACTGAGTGTTGAAGAACTGTAGTTTTGGAGAAGACTCTTGAAAGTCCCTTGGGCTGCAAGGAGATCAAACCAGTCAACTCTAAAGGAAATCAACCCTGAATATTCATTGAAAGGACTGATGCTGAAGCTGAAGCGCCAATACTTTGGCTACCTGATGTGAAGAGCCTATTCATCAGAAAAGACTCTGATGCTGGGAAAGATTGGAGGCTGGAGGAGAAGGGGACAACAGAGGATGAGATGGTTGGATGACATCACTGATTCAATGGACATGAGTTTAAGCAAATTCTACAAGATGATGAAGGACAAGGAAGCCTGGTGTGCTGCAGTACATAGGGTCGCCAGGAGTTGGACATGACTGAGCAACTGAACAAGAACAAAACAAAACCACACCCATCTGTCTATGTGCAGATATATTCACCAGTGCAACAAAATGTACTTGTTACAAGAAATGGTAATCCATTCCAGTATTCTTGCCTGGAGAATCCCCATGGCCAGAGGAACCTAGTGGGCTAAAATCTATGAGGTGGCACAAAAGTCAGATACAGTTTAGCAACTAAACAACAACACCTTCAAAACCTATAACCACACAACTTCACGGAGACAACCTTGTCGGTTATGCCCTTCCTCAGTATCAGCCCCTCCCTCAGGCTGGCTGCCTGCCCTCTGGAGTGTCAGGTTTTGCAGCAGGTTGACTCATCTTGTGTCCACATTAAAGCTTTCAGCACAGACAGTCACCTGCTTTCCTGAAAGGAAAGAGGTACAGGGATCCCTTGGAGATATTGGAGGTTCAGTTCCAGAACACCAGAATGTAGTGAATATCACAATAAAGTCAGTTATACAATATTTCTGGTTTCCCAGGGTGTATAAAAGTTATGTTTAGACTACACTGTAGCCTAGCGAGTGTGCAGTAGGATTATGCCTGAGAATGCAATGTACAGACCTTAGTTTCAAAAATAATGTATTGCTCATGGGCATACCCTTGGGTGATTCTTGTTGTTGTCTGACAGAAAGCAACAAAATTCTGCAAAGCAATTATCCTTCAATTAAAAAGATAAATTAAGCAAAATAATAATAATAATTTATTGCTAAAAAATACTAACCATCATTGGAGACTTTGGCAAGTAACATCAAAAATCACTGATCACAGATCACCATAACAAATGTAATGATAGTGAAAAAGTTTGACATACTGTTAGAATTACCAACAGGTGACACAGACACGGAGTGAGAAAATGCTGTGGTCCCCTAAGGTCTAATCCTGCTATTCCTACAAAAGGAGTCAGCAACCACAATCATTTTGGACCAAGATGTAAATAAGTGGCTGAGTTTACATCTCCTGGTGGGACCTCACTGTGACATCACTGATGACCTCAGTCAGGGACCCTTAAACTGAAGGTCTCCCAACATAGGAGTGGGAAGGACAGCTCCACAGTGAAGGACATCACGGAAAACAAGTCCAGTCATTGCAAAGGTGACAAGCTCCAAAGAGAACCCTCACATTTCTCTTCTCTCTCCATCTTCCCCATTCACCCAGATGCTCAGTCTCCACACCCAGACACCAGCATCAACTCCTCTCTCTCCCCTCAGGTCCCACATTCAATTCATCACTTGGCTCCTCTTCCTTGTCTCCCCCAAATCCAACCATCTCACCATTTCCACCGCAGACACCTTAGTCTCAGCCACCAACAGTCAAGAGAGGGCACAACTGCAAGAGAGAGGGAACGCTGCATTTGGGGAATTGAAGACCATCAGTGTGGTTTTAGCTGTAAAGGAAGGAGGGGGTGCAGAGTGGGACAAAACTAGAAAGGCGGGGAGGGGCCGGGCTGTAAACTGCTTTGTTAAACATGTTAAAGATTTGTACACTGATCAATTGAGAAAAATTTGAGGTTACAGAAATTTACCTGGTGGCTCAGATGGTAAAGAATCTTCCTGCAGTGTGGGAGAACCGTGTTCAGTATCTGGGTTGGGAGGAGCCCATGGAGTAGGGAATGGCAACCCACTCAGCATTCTTGCCTGGAAAATTCCATGGACAGAGGAGCCTGGCGAGGTACAGTTCACGGGGTTGCAAAGAGTGGGATGTGACTGAGCAAGTAACACACATGAGTAAGTAAAGCATTAAATAAATTGAACATACTTTGATAACAGAAACAAAACTGATTGATTCAAGGGATACAGACATTTACATCTGTGAATCAAGTGCTGAGGGATAAGACTGAGAACTGACTAGCAGACATGCTTTCCAAATTCTGTCCTTCCTCACTGTTTCCCTAACCAATCACACATTCTGAGGTGACAGCATTTCTAAGAATTAGATAATAAAAATGATCTCCTACTATTAATGCTGAAATACTAAAAACCAAAAATAAAGCTGCAGGATACATTTAGGAACAAAGAATTTATTTGAACAGATCCCCCTAAGTGAGCTAGAGATCAAGACATCTTTCTGCTGCTGCCTCTAAAACCTAACAAAGGGCTGGAAACAGTTAAATTTTATAGCATCATTTATTTATTATGGAAGAAAGATGTTTGGGGGACAATCTTCAAAATATACAGTGCTAAAAGTTAAGAACAACAAAGCAACAGGAAAAAATAGAAATGAAAGGCTACTTTGCCAATTAGCATTCAAGAACACTAAATGAGGGTCTAAGAATACCAGGTGCTAAAAAAACATTTCTGAAATTTGAGTTATTGTCCTGTAGTCTTGGAATTTAACCCGGTCCCTCTTAAAAGTTTGCAGGTGGAGTTGGCTTCCTACTGAGCGGCTCTAGTCCAGACAACTGTCTACACTGCTGGAGCCTAGAGCATCCCTTTTGCTGGGGATGCCCCACTCCTGTTGTCAGACTCCTTGGAGCTCACTCCTGTGCATGTCCAGCTCAGTGAGTGAGGCTACAGGCACTGCTTCAATGCTGACAGCCTGATATTTACTCAATGTCCCCACTGATGATCCAATGGACTGTAGCCCTCCAGGCTTCTCTGTCCAAGATTTCTCAGACAAGAGTACTGGAGTGTGTTGTCATTTTCTCCTCTAGGGAATTTTCTGACCCAGGGATTGAACCTGCATCTCCAGCATTGGTAGATGAGTTCTTTACCACTGAGCCATGAGGGAACCCTGGATAAATTACAAAATAAGAGAAAATCAAACAAAAGTTTATTAACATGTGCATTTCTGATACACATGGGAAATATCAAGGAGAACTGAGTAACTCCCTGAGATGGCCCAAGCCACCACCTTAAACACCATCCCCAGCTAAAGATAAAGTAAAGGTGAGGAAGCACCTATGAGAGGTTAACAGGAAAAGCAGCTGAAACTATAGTAGGGTTGCTTTGTTAGGCAGATTTCATTCTTCTTGAAGACTGTCCTTCAACAGGATTCTGCTGTGAATTTTTTTTTTTTTTTAAGATGGACCTTTTTTGGCAAATAATGTCTGCTTTTCTTTTTCTTTTCCCTCTGTTTTTTTTCTTTTATTTTATTTAACTTTACAATATTGAATTGGTTTTGCCATATATCAAAGTGAATCTGCCACAGGTATACATGTGCTCCCCATCCCGAAGCCTCCTCCCTCCTCCCTCCTCATACCATCCCTCTGGGTCATCCCAGTGCACCAGCCCCAAGCATCCAGTATCGTGCATAAAACCTGGACTGGCGACTAGTTCCATATATGATATTATACATATTTCAATGCCATTCTCCCAAATCATCCCACCTTCTCCCTCTCCCAGAGTCCAAATGACTGTTCTATACATCAGTGTCTCTTTTGCTGTCTCGTATACAGGGTTATTGTTACCATCTTTCTAAATTCCATATATATGCATTAGTATATTGTATTGGTGTTTTTCTTTCTGGCTTACTTCACTCTGTATAATAGGCTCCAGTTTCATCCACCTCATTAGAACTGATTCAAATGTACTCTTTTTAATGGCTGAGTAATACTCCATTGTGTATATGTACCACTGCTTTCTTATCCATTCATCTGCTGATGGACATCCAAGTTGCCTCCATGTCCTGGCTATTATAAACAGTGCTGTGATGAACATTGGGGTACATGTGTCTCTTTCAATTCTGGTTTCCTTGGTGTGTATGCTCAGCAGAGGGATTGCTGGATCATAAGGCAGTTCTATTTTCAGTTTTTTAAGGAATCTCCACAATATTCTCCTTAGTGGCTGTACTAGTTTGCATTCCCACCAACAGTGTAAGAGGGTTCCCTTTTCTCCACGCCCTCTCCAGCATTTATTGCTTGTAGGCTTTTGGATCGCAGCCATTCTGACTGGCGTGAAATGGTACCTCATAGTGGTTTTGGTTTGCATTTCTCGGATAATGAGTGATGTTGAGCATCTTTTCATGTGTTTGTTAGCCATCTGTATGTCTTCTTTGGAGAAATGTCTGTTTAGTTCTTTTGCCCATTTTTTTATTGGGTCATTTATTTCTCTGGAATTGAGCTGTAGGAGTTGCTTGTATATTTTTGAGATTAGTTATTTCTCTGTTGCTTCATTTGCTATTATTTTCTCCCATTCTGAAGGCTGTCTTTCCACTTGCTTATAGTTTCCTTTGTTGTGCAGAAGCTTTTAAGTTTAATTAGGTCCCATTTGTCCATTTTTGATTTTATTTCCAATATTCTGGGAGGTGGGTCATAAAGGATTCTGCTGTGATGTATGTCGAAGAGTGTTTTGCCTATGTTCTCCTCTAGGAGTTTTATAGTTTCTGGTCTTACGTTTAGATCTTTAATCCATTTTGAGTTTATTTTTGTGTATTGAAACTCCAGTATTTTGGCCACCTTATGTGAAGAGTTGACTCATTGGAGAAGACTCTGATGCTGGGAGGGATTGGGGGCAAGAGGAGAAGGGGACGACAGAGGATGAGATGGCTGGATGGCATCACTGACTCGATGGATGTGAGTCTGAATGACCTCCGAGAGCTGGTGATGGATAGGGAGGCCTGGCGTGCTGCAGTTCATGGGGTCGCAAAGAGTCGGACACTACTGAGCGACTGATCTGATCTGATCTGATGGTGTTAGAAAGTGCTCTAGTTTCATTCTTTTACAAGTGGTTGACCAGTTTTACCAGCACCACTTGTTAAAGAGATTGTCTTTAATCAATTGTATATTCTTGCCTCCTTTGTCAAAGATAAGGTGTCCATATGTGCATGGATTTATCTCTGGGCTTTGTATTTTGTTCCAATGATCTATATTTCTGTCTTTGTGCCAGTACCATACTGTCTTGATGACTGTGGCTTTGTAGTAGAGCCTGAAGTCAGGCAGGTTGAATCCTCCAGTTCCATTCTTCTTTCTCAAGATAGCTTTGGCTATTTCAGGTTTTTTGTATTTCCAAAAAATTGTGAAATTATTTGTTCTAGTTCTCTGAAAAATACCGTTGGTAGCTTGATAGGGATTGCATTGAATCTATAAATTGCTTTGGGTAGTATACTCATTTTCACTATATTGATTCTTCCAATTCAGGAACATGGTATATTTCTCCATCTATTAGTGTCCTCTTTGATTTCTTTCACCAGTGTTTTATAGTTTTCTATATATAGGTCTTTAGTTTCTTTAGGAAGATATATTCCTAAGTATTTTCTTCTTTTCATTGCAATGGTGAATGGAATTGTTTCCTTAATTTCTCTATTTTCTCATTATTAGTGTACAGGAATGCAAGGGATTTCTGTGTGTTGATTTTATATCCTGCAACTTTACATATTCATTGATTAGTTCTAGTAATTTTCTGGTGGAGTCTTTAGGGTTTTCTATGTAGAGGATCATGTCATCTGCAAACAGTGAGAGTTTTACGTCTTCTTTTCCAATTTGGATTCCTTTTATTTCTTTTTCTGCTCTGATTGCTGTGGCCAAAACTTCCAAAACTATGTTGAATAGTAATGGTGAAAGTGGGCATCCTTGTCTTGATCCTGACTTTAGAGGAAATGCTTTCAATTTTTCACCATTGAGGATAATGTTTGCTGTGGGTTTGTCATTATAGCTTTTATTATGTTGAGGTATGTTCCTTCTATTCCTGCTTTCTGGAGAGTTTTTATCATAAATGGATGTTGAACTTTGTCAAAGGCTTTCTCTGCATCTATTGAGATAATCATATGGTTTTTATTTTTCAATTTGTTAATGTGGTATATTACATTGATTGATTTGTGGAAATTGAAGAATCCTTGCATCCCTGAGATAAAACCCACTTGGTCATGGTGTATGATCTTTTTAATGTGTTGTTGGATTCTGATTGCTAGGAGTTTGTTAAGGATTTTTGCATCTATATTCATCAGTAATATTGGCCTGTAGTTTTCTTTTTTGTGTGTGGCATCTTTGTCAGGTTTTGGTATTAGGGTGATGGTGGCCTCATAGAATGAGTTTGGAAGTTTCCCTTCCTCTGAAATTTTCTGGAAGAGTTCGAGTAGGATAGGTGTTAGCTCTTCTCTAAATTTTTGGTAGAATTCAGCTGTGAAGCCATGTGGACCTGGGCTTTTGCTGGAAGATTTCTGATTGCAGTTTCAATTTCCGTGCTTGTGATGGGTCTGTTAAGATTTTCTATTTCTTCCTGGTCCAGTTTTGGAAAGTTGTATTTTTCTAAGAATTTCTCCATTTCTCCCACGTTGTCCATTTTATTGGCATATAATTGCTGATAGTAGTCTCTTATGATCCTTTGTATTTCTGTTTTGTCTGTTGTGATCTCTCCATTTTCATTTCTAATTTTATTGATTTGATTTTTCTGGCTTTGTTTTTTTGATGAGTCTGGCTAATGGTTTGTCAATTTTATTTATCCTTTCAAAGAACCAGCTTTTGGCTTTGTTGATTTTTGCTATGGTCTCTTTTGTTTCTTTTGCATTTATTTCTGCCATAATTTTTACGATTTCTTTCCTTCTACTAACCCTGGGGTTCTTCATTTCTTCCTTTTCTAGTTGCTTTAGGTATAGAATTCGATTATTTATTTGACTTTTTTCTTGTTTCTTGAGGTATGCCTGTATTGCTATGAACTTTCCTCTTAGGTCTGCTTTTACAGTGTCCCACAGGTTTTGGGTTGTCGTGTTTTCATTTTCATTTGTTTCTATGCAAATTTTGATTTCTTTTTTGATTTTGTCTGTGATTTGTTGGTTATTCAGCAGCATGTTTGTTCAGCCTCCATATGTTGGAATTTTAAATAATTTTTCTCCTGTAATTGAGATCTAATCTTCATTGTTATGGGATTAAATGTCCTATAGATATCAATTAGGTCTAACTGGTCTATTGTATCATTTAAAGTTTGTGTTTCCTTGTTAATTTTCTGTTTAGTTGATCTATCCATAGGTATGAATGGGGTGTTAAAGTCTCCCACTATTATTGTGTTATTGTTGATTTCTCCTTTCATACTTGTTAGTATTTGTCTTACATATTGTGGTGCTCCTATGTTGGGTGCATATATATTTATAATTGTTATATCTTCTTCTTGGATTAATACCTTGATCATTATGTAGTGATCTTCTTTGTCTCTTCTCATAGCCTTTGTTTTAAAGTCTATTTTATCTGACATGAGTATTGCTACTCTTGCTTTCTTTTGGTCCCTATTTGCATGGAAAACCTTTTTCCAGCCCTTCACTTTCAGTCTGTATGTATCCCCTGTTTTGAGGTGGGTCTCTTGTAGACAACATATGTAGGAGTCTTGTTTTTGTATCCATTCGGCCAGTTTTTGTCTTTTGGTTGGGGTATTCAATTGATTTACGTTTAAGGTAATTATTGATAAGTATGATCCCATTGCCATTTACTTTATTGTTCTGGGTTCAAATTTATACACCCATTTTGTGTTTCCTGTCTAGAGAATGTACTTTAGTATTTGTTGGAGAGCTGGTTTGGTGGTGCTGAATTATCTCAGCTTTTGCATGTCTGTAAAGCTTTTGATATCTCCTTCATATTTGAATGAGATCCTTGCTGGGTACAATGATCTGGGCTGTAGGTTATTTTCTTTCATCACTTTAAGTATGTGTTGCCATTCCCTCCTGGCTTGGAGAGTTTCTATTGAAAGATCAGCTGTTATCCTTATGGGAATTCCCTTGTGTGTTATTTGTTGTTTTTCCCTTGCTGCTTTGAATATTTGTTCTTTGTGTTTGATCTTTGTTAATTTGATTAATATACGTCTTGGTGTGTTTTGCCTTGGATTTATCCTGTTTGGGACTCTCTGTGTTTCTTCGACTTGAGTGATTATTTCCTTCCCCATTTTAGGGAAGTTTTCAACTATTATCTCCTCAAGTACTTTCTCATAGTCTTTCTTTTTGTCTTCTTCTTCTGGGACTCCTATGATCCGAATGTTGTAGCATTTAATATTGTCCTGGAGAGCTCTGAGATTGTCCTCATTTCTTTTAATTCATTTTTCTTTTTTCTCCTGATTCATTTATTTCTGCCATTCTGTCTTCTAATCCACTAATCCTATCTTCTGCCTCTGTTATTCTACTATTTGTTGCCTCCAGAGTGTCTTTGATCTCATTTATTGCATTATTCATTATGTATTGACTCTTTTTTATTTCTTCTCAGATCAGATCAGTCGCTCAGTCGTGTCCGACTCTTTGCGACCCCATGAACTGCAGCACGCCAGGCCTCCCTGTCCATCACCAGCTCCCGGAGGTCACTCAGTTAAACCTTTCTTGTATCTTGTCAATCCTTGTCTCCAGGCTATTTATCCGTGATTCCATTTTGATTTCAAGATTTTGGATTAATTTCACTATCATTATTTGGAATTCTTTATCAGGTAGATTCCCTATCTCTTCCTCTTTTGTTTGGTTTGGTGGGCATTTATCCTGTTCCTTTACCTGCTGGGTATTCTCCTGTCTCTTCATCTTGTTTAAATTGCTGAATTTAGGGTGTCCTTACTGTATTCTGGCAGTTTGTGGAGTTCTCTTTATTGTGGCATTTCCTCACTGTGTGTGGGTTTGTATAGGTGGCTTGTCAAGGTTTCCTGGTTAGGGAAGCTTGTGTCAGTGTTCTGGTGGGTGGAGCTGGATTTCTTCTCTCTGGAGTGCAATGAAGAGTCCAGTAATGAGTTATGAGATGTCTATGGTTTTGGGGTGACTTTGAGCAGCCTGTATATTGGAGCTCAGGGCTGTGTTCCTGTGTTGCTGGAGAATTTGTGTGGTGTGCCTTGCCCTGGAACTTGTTGGCCCTTGTGTGGTGCTTGGTTTCAGTGTAGGTATGGAGGCATTTGATGAGCTTCTGTCAATTAATGTTCCCTGGAGTCATGATTTGGACTTAAGCCTCCTGCTTCCAGTTATCGGTCTTATTTTTACAGTAGTCTCAAAACTTCTCCTTCTATACAGCACCATTGATAAAGCATCCAGGTTAAAGATGAAAAGTTTCTCCACCGTGAGGGTCACCCATAGAGGTTCATAGCATTACATGGAAAAGAGAAGAGGGAGGAGGGAGTTAGAGGTGACCCAAATGAGAGGAGGTGGAATCAATAGAGGAGACAGTGGGCTAACCAGTAATCACTTCCTTATGTGCACTCCACAACTGGACTGCTCAGAGATGTTCACAGAGTTATACAGAGAAGAGAAGAGGGAGGAAGGAGACAGAGGTGGCCAGGAGGATAAAAGGAGGGAATGAAAAGGAGAGAGACAGATCCAGCGAGTAATCAGTTCCCTAAGTGTTTTCCACCATATGGAACACACAGAAATTCAGAGTTGGGTAGAGTAGAGAGGGGTTAGGGAGGAGACACAGGCGACCTGGTGGAGAAAAAGGAGAGTCTGGAGGGGGAGAGAGCAGTCAAGCCAGTAATCTCGCTCCTAGTAAAAAATGAGTACTGAACATTGGGTTCTTAAAGGTACAAAATTGGTAACAAATACCTAAAAGCAAAAATTAAAAATCTAGAGTTTGGAATTTCAAAAATACAATGTTAAAGAAAAGAAGAAGGAAAAGAAAGAGAGAAAAAGAAAAAAAAGTCACAAAAATTATAAAGAAAATATAGGTACAAAATTGATAACAAATACCAAAAAGCAAAAGTTAAAAATCTAGAGTAGATTTTGGAATTTCAAAAATACAATGTTAAAGAAAAGAAGAAGAAAAAGGAAGAAAGAAAAAAAAAAGAAACTAAAAACAAACAAAGTCACAAAAATTATAAAGAAGATATAGGCACAAATTGATAACAAATACCAAAAAGCTAAAATTAAAAATCTAGAGCAGAGTTTGGAATTTCAAAAATACAATGTTAAAGAAAAGAAGAAGAAATAGAAAAAACAAAAACAAATGAAGTTACAAAAATTGTAAAGATATAGGTACAAATTGATAACAAATACCAGAAAGCATAAATTAAAGATAAAGAGTAGAGTTTGGAATTTCAGGAATACAATGTTAAAGAAAAGATGAAGAAAAAGAAAGAGAAAGAAAGAAAAGTCACAAAAGTTATAAAAAAATAGGTACAAAACTGATAACAAAAACCAAAAAGCTAAAATTAAAAATCTAGAGCAGAGTTTGGAATTTCAAAAATACAATGTTAAAGAAAATAAGAAAAAAAAAAGAAAAGAAAGAAAGAGAAAAAAAAACANTATAAAATATATATATATATATATATGAAGCTTGCTTTTTTAAAAAAAGGTCTTTTTTTTTTGCAAAGTAATAGTAGGTTATAAAAGTGAAAATTAAAGGAGTAATAGAGGACTTAAAACTTTTTTTTTAATTCAAAAGAAAGAAAGAAAGAATGATCGTAAAAATAGTAAAAATATATATAGGACTTTCTCTGATATTATTGTGGGTATTGTGGGTTCAGTTCATTTTCGTCTAGTTCCTTGTTCTGGCTTTTATTTCTCAAGATCTATAGGCCCCTTCCTATATAGTCGGTACTAACCATGGGGTTTTAGTTTATTGCCTGTCGCTTCCAAGGCAGTTCCCTCTGTTATAGCTTCTTCTGTTGGCTGGTCTCTTCAGTGTCTGATTTCTGCCCTGATACAAAGGGGGTGGTGGTGGACACCTTTTTTTTTTTTTTTAGGCTCACTTGTTCAGTCGTGCTGTGGGGAGGGAGGGATGCTGCAAATAAATAACACTGGCGTGTGCTCGCAGTGCCTCAGCCACACTGGGCCTGCCCATGCTCATGGCGCATGTAGCCTCCCTGCCCACACTGCTCAGGCTCTAGGTTGCTCCGCTGGGAACCATCCACGGCCTGCCCTGGGCTGCTTGCACCTCCCAGGTCTAAGCTGCTCAGGTTCAGGCACTCGGGTAGTCCTCAGAGGCGCAGACTCGGTTGGGCCTGAGTTTTGTGCCCTTCCCAGGTCCAAGCAGCACAGGTGATGAGTTGTTTGGTAGATGCCATTGCTGCGACTTATTGCCTCCCCGCTGCTCAGTTATCTGGGTGTACAACTGGCGCACCTTCTCAGGCAGATGTTGACTGTCTAGAACCCCAAGAAGTCTTAGTTAGCAAAGAAGCCTGCTTACAGTTTTGTAGATAATGTCTCTCTGGGGCTGCTATTGCCCCCTTCCGGCTCTGGCTGCCTGTCACCAGAGGGGGATCGTCTGCAGCTGGCTATCTCTGTACAGTCCTTTGTTCTGTGCGTGGGCCTGGTGGTGTCTTAGGTTAGGGATGGCTTTTCGCGTGGTAGATATCCCACAGTCTGGTTTGCTAGCCCAAATTATTTCACTCAGGTAGTGCTCGGTGTATTCAGGCCAGATCCTTACTCTAAGCAATGCAGCCCGTGCCGCGCCTCCCTGCCCAGCCCCCGCTTGCTAATGGCGGATGCAGGCGTCTCTGCTGCTTCTCTGCTGGGGGAGTTACCCTAGGGCTCGTAATCTGTGGGGTTTAATTGTTTATTTATTTTTCTTCCCTGTTATGTTGCCCTCTGTGCTTCCAAGGCTCGGCACAGACTCGGCAGTGAGAATGTTTCCTGGTGTTTGGAAACTTCTCTTTTTTTAAGACTCCCTTCCCGGGACAGAGCTCCGTCCCTCCCTCTTTTGTCTCTTTTTTTGTCTTTTATATTTTTTCCTACCTCCTTTTGAAGACAATGATACCTGATGTCCTCTGCCGGCATTCAAAAATTGTTTTGTGGAATTTACTCTGCGTTTAAATGTTCTTTTGATGAATTTGTGGGGGAGAAAGTGTCCTCCGCATCCTATTCCTCAGTCATCTTAGCTCCTCCCCCTCTGCTGTGATTCAGAGCCATCCTTTTCTTTCTGGCACAGAGAGGGAGTGAAAAGTGAAGTGAAAGTCGCTCAGTCATGTCCCATTCTTTGCGACTCCATAGATTATATAGTCCGTGGAATTCTCCAGTCCAGAATACTGGAGTGGGTAGCCTTTCCCTTCTCCAGGGGATCTTCCCAATAGAGAGGGAGACACCATTACCAATGGAGATTTCCTTTATCAGTGTAAAAGTCTCTCACAGAAGAGTATATTCTACTCTGTCCTCAGAGTTTCTCCTGTGTCTATTTCTCAAAAAAAAAAAAAAAAAAAAAGAATTGACTCACAACAATTTTCTGCAAGAGAGGCCTATTCTGCAATGACACATTGTGTTACCCTTTCATTCTATTCTATTTTTGTATTTTTGAAATGTTTATTAAAATCTATAGAAAAAAAAAATTTATAGGAAGCAGTTGACAGTTCTATAGGAAGAGCTGTTGTTAGGAAAACACTTCTGTTTGAGCCTCAGTGGAGGCTGTGGGAGGAGAGGAAGCCTCAGGACATGATGCAGAGAGCACTGGTCTAGCAATCAGAACTCTGTGCTTCAGAAACCAGGTCGGCCACCTGTGAGTCCTAAGACTCTAAGCCCATCATGTGTCCTCCTGCATCTCCAGGTCCTTATCTATGGAAATACCTGCCTTACCTCCCTTGGAGGAATCCTGGTACAACTAAATGAGCCACAACAGCTCAAAGTGCTCTGAAATAATTTCAACATTTTTATTAACAGAAATCCAGGGCAGAGACTTACTCTATTCATAATGGCAGAGGCTGGTTTCACAAAGGGCTTAGAAAACTCATTGCTGCTTACAGGTGATCATAGTAGAACAAGAACTCTTGAGAAAAAACATGTGTGAAAGCCAAATTTCTAGCCTGTAATTAAAGTTTCACTTCTAAGCAGATTGCTAAAATTTTTAACCATTAGGAATGTAGTTTTTTAAAAAAAGAATCACCTACCACCCTGACTACTTAAAGAAAATGAATTGAGGGGTGTGAAGTGAACAAGTGAAATAGGTGAGGAAACTTAAGAGGTACAAACACCAATTTATCAAATAAATAAAAGGGGATTGGGAGAAAAGATAAATAAACTCTTTAAAAATAAATCACAAGATTGTAATATGTAACAAAGAAAATATATTCAATAATACTGGAATAACTTTTTATGGTGACAGTTGGTAACTAAAATTACTATGTACTGTATCAAATATTAAATCACTAATGATGTATACCAGAAACTAATAAAACATTATAAGTCAATCAGACTTCAATTTAAAAAATTATTTTAATTTTGCAATAAAAACTTACATATACTTAGAAAAGAAAATGGATTGAAAAGCATCACGCTCATTTATAATGCAAGGTCATCACGGTGGGTATTACCAACACCTACGGAGAAGGCAATGGCAACCCACTCCAGTACTCTTGCCTGGAAAATCCCATGGACTGCGGAGCCTGGTAGGCTACAGTCCATGGGGTCGCCAAGAGTCAGACACGACTGTGCTACTTCACTTTCACTTTTCACTGTCATGCATTGGAGAAGGAAATGGCAACCAACTCCAGTGTTCTTGCCTGGAGAATCACAGGGATGGGTGGGCTGCCGTCTCTGGGGTCACACAGAGTCGGACACGACTGAAGCGACTTAGCAGCAGCAGCAGCAATAGTGCTCTCAGGAACCAGCAGGGCGCACACAGCAGGTCCGCTCTGCAGGTCCCTGCCGACTCTGCTCAGTGCCCCCTCCTCCTGTCCCTTGCTGTGTGGTCCTCAGTGGTTGCTCTCAGCCCACAGTATCTTTGCCATCGGCAGCCAGTCCTCAGCCTCCTGGGTTGAGCAGAAGTAAGGGACACATGGAAGAAAGGGTTGGGAAATAAAGGCAAAAGTCCACTGCAGCTCTCAGGGAATCAGCTGTGAGTCAAGGAGCAAAGCCCATTATGGGACTCAGAGGATTCTGTTTACTTCCTGCCCATCAGCTGAGCTCCAAAGTGAAGATTTATGCAAACATGTGCTTCCCAACCTGCACCTGGACCAGAGACCATCAGTAGAAGTGGCCTCTGACAAAGGACAAGTGACCAGACAAGACCAGGCCACTTCTTAGGGTTCTTGGAAGAGGACATAATTCCCACCACTCCTCCCCTCTCAGAGGGACTGGGTGAACACACTCTGGCTCTCTGAGGTCACCCCACTTACACACCAGCAGGTAGAGACCTCACCTCTCAGAGAGAAGCCCTGATGACCTGGGGAGGTGATCTCTGTGACTCAGGCCCAGGCAGAGGCTTCAGGCTCCTCCTCTCCATGCTGAGGGGCCTGGGCAGGTCGAGACCTGTCCTCCTCACCTGGGGTCCCTGTGGAGGTGCACACAGGGGCCAGGGGTGCTGGGAACTTGCCGGTTGTTCTGTTCTAATTAGGGGTGACCTGCAAGGGCTCCACAGCCTGGTACTTGTTTCTCTGAGCACTAGAGATACTCTTCACTTCTCATAGGACAGAGATTTTCAAATCTCAAAATCTTGAAACCTAAAAGCCTCACTCTGGACTGCCGTCACCCTGCTTTTTCCCACTGGTGCCACCAGGAGTACCTGGGAGGCCCTGCTCGTGCTGTGGGTGGAAAGAGCCCACTGCCTGGGACCATGGATGATCCACAGGGCATTCTGTGCAGCCAAGGAATTGAAAGAGGGCTGGAGGTCGCCAAGGAAACATGTTTGTGTTTTAGAGACTTCTGGGTTGAGTTTACATCTTCCACTGTCTAAAATACAAAGACCAACAAGCAGTACAGATAGATCACAACATGGGAAGTTGCTTCATAAAATCAAATATTTAACTAACTAGCACTGCTAATAGATCTAGCAGTACTACCACACAGACGAGCCCCTACGTTTACGGTCCTCTACTCCCCACTTCTCCACCATGACCACCCAACGACCAGTCTCCTAAACAAGGGGTCAGGGCTTTACCAGTTGCACCTTGTGCAGCCCCCAGGGACCTTTCTGGACCCTCAGGTGGCTCAGATGGTAAATGGTCTGCGTCTTAGTCAGGAAACCCGGGTTTGATTCCAGGGTCAGGAAGATCCCCTGGAGAAGGAAACAGCAACCCACTCCAGTATTCTTGTCTGGAGAATTCCATGGGCGGAGGAGCCTGGTGGGCTACAGTCCATAGGGTAGTAAAGAGTCGGACACAACTGAGTGACTAACACTTTCACTTTTGGCAGGATGTATTCCAGGGGCTTTACAACTTTGAAGCCAACACTCCCAACACGACAGTGGGAGCACCACAGTTCTTCCTCTCAGGAAGAACTCCAGATCCTGCAGCCTTTCCCTCTATGTCTGCTTCTCCCATGAGCTGCCACAGCCAAGAAACAAAGCTCATATTAGGATGGAATTCATCCAAGGTTTAGTGACCCCACCCAAGGAGCCAACAGCCCAGAACAGCAAGAAAGACCAGCAGCTCAGTTCAAACCCAGCCACATGGGCTATGCTTTGAGACCCACCTGACTTTAAGCTTCTTTAGTATCCAGTACCAAAGAGAAACTAGAGAGCCAGGGACAGCAGAGAAAGACCTGGTCCTGATATGATCCAACATTGAACCCGGAGGCCACTCATCCAACCAGCCACCTGGCATGAGCCACAGGCACACACCAAGGCCCCAGGGTTTCTGGACAAGCGGAATTCATGAGAGCTCTGCTGTGTGAGGTCAGGAAATCTTGCAGAAACAGGCCACACCAGCTTGCCACCTGTGTATTTCAGAGACTTACTGTGACTACGTGGAAATAACCATCACTGGGACAGCTGCATACGGGACAAAGAAGGGCTGGGGCAGCCTGAAGGGTTCCTGTCCCCTCTCCCATCCCTGTCCTTCACAAGGCACTGCAGTACCTAGGTGGTCAGTGCCCTCTGCCCCACACACCTGTCCCACCCTCTGGCACAATGCCCAATCCTCTTCTATCATCATTGAGAACTCCATCTCCCAGGATCACCCAGTCACCTGTGAGCTGACAGATTCTCTGTCTTTCCAGTTGTGTGGGTGGACCTTACCTGCCCAGCTGCCCACTGACCACAGTGCCTTAAGTATAGCACAGCCTTTAAACAAGAGCCACACCGCCCACCTGTAAATCACCTGACTCATCACCTCACCGCAACACAATGGACTGAGGACAGCTCACACCTTCTCCACCTAAAACACCCCTTTCTCAGCAACTGCATTTTCCATCCCTCCTGCCCTCACGTGCTCACAGGCCACCTGTGTCCCTAAGGCAGAGCTAAGGGACCACGGAGAGCACGAGCCCCCCAGGGGGGTCTGCAGCAGACCCCCAGCAGGCTCAGCCAGAACAGGGGGGCTGACGGCACCATGTCCCCAGATGGACTGTCTCACTGGGGGCCTTGATCCAGGATCTTCAGGGTCATGGGGGTCACTGACCTCACAACTTTCTGCCTTTAGTTTTCCTGCACATCCCCTCCTCCACCCTCTACCAATGCCAGGATACCAGGATCCCCCTTCAACCAGCAGACCACTCCCACAGCCAGGATGGAAACCAGCATGGAGGGTGCACAGAATTCATGGTGAAGTTGAAGCTCTTCCTCCGTAGGGGTCTGGCCTGGATGACCTGGTCTATGGAGAGGGGGCACCCTAGGGAAGGATGTGCCAAGGACACCCCAGGGAAGAGCTCTTGGGCGCTCTGGCAGCTCCAGCCCAGATGCAAGGCCCCAGGTTCTGTTCCACAGGAAGGGGATGATCCTTTCTTAGAAAACATATATCAGATGTGACCTGGAAAAGTCAACAATTACTTGCTGAGCACCTGTAAAATGTCTTACATTATTCTGGACTCGACTCCAAGTTTGAGTGAGTAACAGTTGCTCAGTCATGTGCAACTCTTTGCGACCCACTGGACTGGAGCATGCCAGGCTCCTCTGTTAATGGGCTTCTCCAGGAAAGAATACTGGAGTGGAATGCCATTTCCTTCTCCAGGGGATCTTCCTGACCCAGGGATTGAACATGGGTCTCCTGCATTGCAGGCAGATTTTTCTGAGCACCATGAAAGCCTACTATTTAGAGACATTTCTAAGTATAAGGAAAGGTCAACTTAAAAAGTATCAGCAGATACGTATTAGACTTTATCTTACAATCTATAGGCAATACATTAGAATATGTAATGAATCCATATACCTTTTTCAAAGGAATACCCAAGACAGAAGTAGCAATAAAGTTATAAATGACAGTCATCAATCAGATGAAATTATTTAGATGAAGCTTGTCTTTCTCAAAGAGATGGGGACTGGGCAAGTGATCAGGAAGCAAATACAATGTGCTTTTAACTTTGTATGAAAAATAATGTTCAGCTTCATGTTGCTGAACATAGGTCTGTTGTTGCCACATAAATCCTCTACTTCAAATTACTGCTCCAACGCTTTATAAAACTCTGCTTCTGGCCTTTGTTTTGGAATCTGTTACATTTGTTGCCATCTCCAGATTACTGTTCTCTGAAGTTTACTTCCTCAAAACCACAGGACACTATTCCCTGAGGTTGTAAGATCTTTTTTTGGTCAAGGATCACTCAATATTTATATTGAGCACCAAAAACATCCTAACATGGCATAAAATATCTTTCTGGTGCTGCTCTCCTTCCATTACACCATGTTTTAATCAGTTAAAAGAGAAATAGTTATCTCCATAGATCAAGCCCTTTAAGAATCTATTGTAAAGATAAATACAACTGCTGATCTACATCATGATTCCTAGATGAGATTTACCCTCAGACCTTAAACCACTGCCCTCTCCCTGCCTCAGTCCATCTCTCTCAGGACTGACCCACATATACTCAAAATCAATGCACTGTATGGAAAAGCTTTTACCTCAAGAAATGTTAACATTCCCCAAACTAAGTAGGATTTCCCGTAACACTTTACAATTGCTTTCATTAAAGAAGACTCCCGAGCATCTCTCCGGGCTCTCAACACTTCTAGATCCCAGTACCTGCGAAGAGAGACAAAGCACAGTGAAGAACAGCCCTGCCACAGGAAAACAGGGGAGGGACAGAGCAGAGGACAAGCCTTCACTACAGGGTGCTCCGTGGCTGCCCATAGATGCTGGCTAACTGCTCGCAGGGCTCCCGAGAGATGAGCAGTGCAGACACTGAAGCACCAGGAAAAGCATCAGACCAGGTCTTAAGAGAAAAGTCCCACATTCTAGAAACAAGTTCCTGCTAAGCTTTGCTGAACTCACAGGTCATGAGCAGCTCAGAAGGGCAGACACTGTCCTCTAAGGACCCCACATCTGGGGACAGAGCTAGATCTCCAGGGCCATGGCTGTGGGCTCTCTCCATGTCCACAGACACAGGGAACACAGGCTCCCCCAGCCTCCAAAGTGGGCTAAGCTTGGGGTCAGCGTGAAGGGGTAAGTGTTCAGTGTCAGGGAAGGAGGCTCAGAAGACCCTGCAGGAAGCAAAGGCCCCTCCCCACAAGCCTTTAGCCTCATGGAGAAATTCTCACTCTTCTAACCACACTCCCTGCTGCCTGTGCTCACCCTTGCAGCTCTTCTCCAAAGTGCTGGGAGCGATCTTCTGGAAGCACTGGGTACATGTCATCTTTTTCTAATTTCAGTTTATGACCAATTTTAAGCAAGGGGTTTAGCCACCTGTTAAACATTAAAAGGAGACTGACATATATTCAAATTACATATCTTTAATTAGAATCCTGCATTCATGGACATTGTTTTAAAAAAGTCTACATTTTAACTATACAAAGATGTAGGGAGAAAATTAGACATATGCTTACAAACATATATTAGGGTGTTGATAAGTTTTATCGAAAACACTCTGTTTGTGGTCTACTGAACATACATTATAAGTGAAGTGAAGTGAAGTCGCTCAGTCACGTCTGACTTTTTGCCACCTGGTGGACTGTAGCCCACCAGGCTCCTCTGTCCATGGGATTCTCCAGGCAAGGATACTGGAGTGGGTTGCCATTTCCTTCTCCAGGGGATCTTCCCAACCCAGCGATCAAACCCAGGTTTCCCATATTGCAGACAGACATACTACCCTCTGAGCCACCAGGGAACATACATTGTACATCTACTTTAATTATTAAGAAAAATACATTTAGAAATCAAAATAATGTTACCTTGGTTCAGGAGCACACAATAAAGCTGAATGGCCATTGTGGATAAGGCTGTAGATAGTCCCTGTACTACCAAGCACTTACATTTTCTGACCTGTATCAGACTCAAGGATTTTCCTGTTGTTTTTAAGTGGCTAAGTCCTGCCTGACTGGTTTTGTGAGCCCATGGACCACAGCCCTCCAGGCTCCTCTGTCCATGGGATTTCCCAGTCAAGGATATTGGAATGGGTTGCCATTTCATTCTCCAGAGGATCTTCTTGGCTCAGGGATGGAACCTGTGTCTCCTGTACTGGCAGATGGATTCTTTACCACTAAGCCACCAGGGAAGCCCACCAGACTCAAGAATGCCTCTGTCACATTCACATAAGATGCAACCTTGCGGTCTCATGACCTCCTTAGTTCAGCTAATAACACAAAGGAAATTTTACAGGGAATCACGTTACAATACACCACCCTGAGTCCAACAGGCTCTGGACCCTGACCTGCTTACATCCCTGTCAGACTCCCCTCACATGAGACTCTTTCTGACCCCGACTGTCTGAAGATGTCCTAAAGATAAGTAACATCTTTCCAACTAAAATGAATACATTGATTTTTCTTATAGTCCTCCCTATAATTGAAGCAGAAATTGCTAGACAGTGTAAGACTTTTTTTAATTTCAATTTTTAATTACTTTTTTAATTTCAATTTTTCTCTTCTCAAGTAAGCATCTCACTCTGTGCTCCAATTTCCAGGCATTCAGAGGAATCCCTTCCTGGTCTGGAAGGTCATAAAACATTCAGACTCAGGACAAGACAATTATTAACTGCTGTCCAGTTTATCAAGAGAAACATCCAAGAAGACCATTAGCACTTAAAACATACATTTGGTCCCTAAATAATGGTCTGGGGTCTTGAGAAAGGGTCGAGGGCTGGCGTTGCAATGTCTAGAGAAACTGAGAAACTGTGGGATCCAAGAAAGCCATAAAATCGACAAACTGGACATAGTGACGTTTACATTAATTGGTGAAAAATGACGTATATTAAAGTCATCAATCAATCCAAAATGTACAGATCAATACTAGAAAAGACATAAAACTGCTATAATCCTAGCCTTTGGGGCGTGCTGCGGTTCATGGGGTCGCAAAGAGTGGGACACGACTGAGCGACTGATCTGATCTGATCTGATCTTACCCCCTCTCAGAGTCTATGCTGAGGACTTTGTATCTCTGTCTTCTAAAATAAACTTTGCCTCTGTGTTTGCGAGTTTCCTGGAATTCATTCTTAGGCTTCGTCAACAGAACTCAGGTTTCATGTTTCATTATCACTTCCTGGCTGATTAATTTCTTTTCAAATGTAACACAAGACTTTCACAAGGGCTGAAATTTTACTGACTGTGGGGTCTGCCACCTTCAGCCTCAATCAGGGAATAAATATAGCCCCCATACTTTCAGAAAACTCCACTAACAGCTGAGAACATCATCAAACTACCGTTCAATCCCTTCATGCCCAGGCTTCTGCCCAGGGACAACAAGATTACCCCCATTGCCACCCCACCCCAGCAAAGGCGTACGTATTAGTCAAATCCCTATTTTCTTGGGGCCCAACCAATATTTCTGATGAGCCCTCCACCTCCAGACACTGACCATGCCCAAGGGCTCTGGGAACAGGATCATACCAAACCTGGGGGTTCTGTTCTGTGGAGGCAGTATCCTGGATGGAAGGGCACCACCATTAGTCTAAACATGACTCAAGAAAACCCAAACACAGTTGAGCCCCTGAGGGTCCTCGAGGCCCTTGGGGCAACAACCACCCACATTGGGTCACTAACTGTCTCCAAGAAAACTCTACTAGTGGATACTGGGCTATAGGAGGTGCACACCCTGATCAGGTCACATTCAGATTTTAATTACACTCACCCCACCTTCCGTCTAAGTGGAGCCATTCATCTAGTCAGGAGGGAGCTGGACTAGACTGGTAATGGAAGGAGTTGTCGCCCCTGTAGCATCCTTGGTGAGCATAGCAACGAGGAACAATTTATAAAGCCAAAGCTACTAAAAAAACCCCAAAATAACAAAAAAGGGCACTCGAACATTGGCCTGGGCAACTAAAGAACCCAGCTCTAACTTTAGAAAGATGAAATTTTCACTGGGTCTCTGGTCCACATGACAACGACCACTGCATAGCTCCTGATTACCTTCTGGCTGATCAAGGAGGAGTTCCTGCCCTTGCAACTATTTCCTGTTGTTTCTATGTTAACATGAGTAGTCAAGTAGAAGACGGTGTAACCTAGACTGTTAGAGAAGGCTGCTTGCAGACAGAGAAGGATGAATAACATATGATATCGCTTATATATGGAATGTAAGTAAAGGCTATTAATAAATTCTTTAAAAAATAGACTTAGAGTCACAGATGTAGAAAAAAAAAAAGCTATGTTTACCAGGGGGTGAGAGGAGGGACAAATTGGGACACTGGGATTGACATACACACACTATAATATATAAAACAGATAACTAAGAAGGACCTCCTGTATAGCACAAAGAACTCTATTCTATACTTTGTAATGGCCTACGTAGGAAAATAATCTAAAAAAGAGTGTGTATATGTATATGTATAAGAGATTCACTTTGCTGTAGAGCAGAAACTAACACAACATTGTTAATCAACTATACTCCAATAAAAATTCAAAGAGAAAGTCGCTTGATCCAATACTCAGAAGGGCCCTGACTGAACAAATCTGGGACAGTATCAAAAGGGTAATCTCAGCTTCCTGGGCTTCTGCCATTCTTAGGACCCCTTACAATTATTCTCCTCCTGCTTTTTGGTTTGTGTATCCCCAACTGCCTCATTAGTTCTACCTGGTGTTTATCTGGGTGTGAGAATTGGGACCTCAGCCAGGTGACAATCATATTTATTTTAGCTGTCCACTCCAGTATTCTTGATTAGAGAATCCCATGGAGAGAGAGCCTGGCAGGCTACAGTCCCTGGGGTTGCAAAGAGTTGGATATGACTGAGTGACTAACTCTTTCACTTTCACTTCCTGCTTTTGTCTGAGTCTCAGGCTCAAAGGAGGAAGTTACAGAGAAAAATAAAAACTGGTTAGAACTAACTAAACCCATAATTGGAGGAGGAAAGGGCAACCCACTGCAGTACTCTTACCTGGGGATTTCCACAGACAGAGGACCTGGCGGGCTACATTCCATGGGATCGCAAAGAGTTGACCATGATGCACCCCACTTCAGTACTCTTGCCTGGAAAATCCATGGACAGAGGAGCCTGATAGGCTGCAGTACATGGGGTCTCTAAGAGTCGGACACAACTGAGCGACTTCACTTTCACTTTTTACTTTCATGCATTGGAGAAAGAAATGGCAACCCACTCCACTATTCTTGCCTGGAGAATCTCAGGGACAGAGAAGCCTAATGGGCTGCTGTCTATGGGGTTGCACAGAGTTCAGACACCACTGAAGCGACTTAGCAGCAGCAGCAGCAGTGCAACTAACCTTCACTTTCAGGCCCCAAATGGTGAAAAACCTAACGTCCCCTAGACCCTGAGCCTCATTTATGCATTCGCTGTAATATATTAGTATGCTAAATGGCATACTCATCAGTGCCGTGACAGCTGACAATGATCATGACAACAATCCACACAAGGACTAAAAATGAGTGTTTCCTCAATTTTAGGTCCAAATCACACCCTTGTTCTCAGATAAGTCATGAATATTCCTCCCTCTCTTGATTCAATTTCCTTGCTTTTACCTTGATCCAAATTGGATTGAGAAGTTGATTTGTGAACTAAGCTCTTGCTTCTCCATTCTTTGGTCATTGAATAAAACTTGTGCTGTTCCAGTCTCACCATCAATTTAGTTATTGGCTGTGGGAATCTGAGTGGAAAAGCAAACTTTTCAGCCAAGAAAAGGGGTTTTAGCCTAGTCTAGGAGCCCAGCACAAGGTGGGAGATCAATTTGGTGACATCAGTTCCATATACAAGGAACACCGTCTTCAGAACCAGACTGCTTGACTTGGGATCCTGCTCTATTACTTACTGGCTGTGTGGCGGTAAGCAACTTACTCAACATCTCTGCTTCAGTGCCTTCAAGTATAAATAAGTGGTAATAGTGCCTTTCCCTCCAGCAGGAAAACTAAAAATGGGTGCCTATCCAAATCAATGAAAAGTCCTCACCTTCCCATTTCCAGGCACATACACTTTGAAAATTCACAAACAGAAGGTGTTTGGAAAGTTCCTTGCCCTGCGTGAAGTTAAGGACAATTTTTTTCTACTTTATTATTTACAGTAACCACACCCATATTCCTTCTTCTAGGCCCCTCTTTCCTTAAGGGGCCCCAAGTGGCCAAGAGATGAAGCTACACACACTAAATACACCACCATCAAAACAAGCATGCTGCTGCTAAGTCGCTTCAGTCATGTCCGACTCTGTGCGACCCCATAGACGGCAGCCAACCAGGCTTCCCGTTCCTGGAATTCTCCAGGCAAGTACACTGGAGTGGGTTGCCATTTCCTTCTCCAATGCATGAAAGTGAAAAGTGAAAGTGAAGTCGCTCAGTTGTGTCTGACTCTTTGCGACCCCATGGACTGCAGCCCACCAGGCTCCTCCATCCATGGGATTTTCCAGGCAAGAACACTGGAGTGGGGTGCCATTTCCTTCTCCAATGCATGAAAGTGCAAAGGGAAAGTGAAGTCGCTCAGTCGTGTCCGACTCTTAGCAACCCCATGGACTGGAGCCTACCAGGATCCTCTGTCCATGGGATTTTCCAGGCAAAAGTACTGGGGTGGGGTGCCATTGCCTTCCCCGCAAAACAAGCATAGGAGCTCCCGATTCCTGGAGATCCCCCAGACTGTCCCATAAAAGAAGGAAATACTAGAAATTTGGGAAATATAAATGGGTTAGGGTCCAGAAATAAAATAACTAGTAATCATCCAAGTGTGATTAAAGCCCAAAGGTTCAGGATCACATAGTTAGTGGCCGCAGCTACCACATGGAACACTTAAGTTAAGAGCTGCAACTCTCTGAACTGTTTTTCATCTGTGTTTCCTCTGGGCTCAGGGACCCTTCAGTGGTTTCAGGACCAAATGATTCCTGGGCAGGACCACCTGCATCAAGACCATGCACTGCTTCTCTGAAGTCTAGAGATTGGGAAAGACCTCACAGGCTTCAGGGACCCTATCCCCGGAGTGATCCTCAAAGGTGGAAGTGGAGATATCCACAGTAAGGAAAGGGGCTGATCAAATAAATCCTCCAGTCCTGACTGTGTGTCCCAGGAAAAAGCAAAATGTGTTCAAGAATAGTGTTCCCAATCATTAAGTAAAAATGATTTCACTTTTTTACCCACGTGAAATTTGCCACAACTAGGAACCAGGTTACACAGTGAGAACCACACAGGGAGAAAGGGAGAGGGAAAGAAATACATGGTCATAGACATGGGGCCAGAGGGAACCCAGTGGAGCTGGAACACACTGTCACACAGGGCATGTGGGGAAAGGTGGGGACATTACTGAAAGATGGCAAAGAAGGTGGAGCACTGAAGAACTGTGGTGCTGGAGAAGATTTCTGAGTCCCTTGGACAGCAAGGAAATCAACCCTGAATATTCTTTGGAAGGACTGATGCTGAAGCTGAAACTCCAATATTTTGGTCATCTGATGCAAACATGACTCACTGGAAAAGGGTCTGATGCTGGGAAAGATTAAGGGCAAGAGAAGAGGGTGTCAGAAATGGGATATATAGATGACATCACAGATTCAATGGACATGAACTTGGGCAAACTCTGGAGATGGTGAGGGACAGAGACCCGCAGTGCTGCCATCACGGGGCTGCAAAGAGTTGGACAGGACTGAACGACTGAACAGCAACGGTCCAGGGCACTATTCGATAAAGGAAGCTGTTCATAAGCTGCTTGCTTGGGGCTGGGGACGGGGTAGCGGGTGGAGGTATGACGCTTCAGTTCAGAACTGGGAATTCCTGAGCAGTTCAAGGGAAGCCTGTAAGAGTAGAGGGGAGTGCTCAGTGCATTTTCCCTCTGGGCTGTGATTCCCCCTAGGCAGCCCCCAGCTTCCTGTTTTCTGGCTCTGGAGGGGCTGCCCGCGGCAAGGCACGGAGACCCTGTATCTCCGCCACCAGTTTACCGGGTCCCCTTTCCACCTCTGCTCCCCACTTCCTTGCCCAGTCGTGCTCTGCCTTCCCAGGGTGCAAGGGGTGGTGGGGGCAGGACAGCATTGGGAGGGTGCACACTTGTTTCCGAAAGCCGCGGGAGCGGAGGGCTCCGTGACTACCGCGTATCACGGCCTGGGAGCGCGCACCAGAACAGGCACGAGCAGAGGTTTGCTTTCTGCAGCGGGTTGGGCTTCACCTTCGGGTACAGCGGCGGCATCGTGCCGGCCCAGGGGGGCGTGGAGCGGCGCTGCACTGCTCTGACCTCGATGAGGCTCCCGCTGCTCCTGGAGGCGACCGCGGGGATGTTGGAGACCAGTCCGCCTTCGGGGTCTGCTTGGCAGGCCCTGAGAACAACAGGCTTCTGGGGGTGGAGCACCCACCACCCGCCAGCGCAACCTCTCCGTCGCCTCTGGGTCACCGGCTCTGCACTGCTGTCAGGGCTCTGGGAGAAGTAGGGCCGTGTGTGTGTGTGTGTGTGTGTGTGTGTGTGTGTGTGTGTGTGTGTGTGTGTNGGGCCGTGGGGGGGGCTGCAGGACGAAGAGGCCATCAGGCCAAAGGTTCCAGGAGCTGCAAGCAAATGGGAGGCAAGGGCCCCGGCTCTTTGATGGAGGAGGGTAGGCGGACCGGACAGCACAAACAAACCAGCTCCAAGGGTGCCACATGGCTGCAAACTCTGCTGAAACTCCTATTTGAGCCCAAGGGCTCACCTTGAAGGCAAAGAGGGGAGGCTCAGGCTCTGCCCTCTGCTGCTCTGAAGATCCCCATGGGCTGCAGGGAAGGCCTGGAGAAAGCTGGCAGAAGGCATGATCAGCTTATGTGAGATGTCCTGTGGCATCTCACACGTTGCATTGTGAGAGAACCTCTGTGAGATTTTTGCTGCCCTCTTAGATTGGGAAAGGGGAGTCTAGGGGGAGAGAAACTGCCTCCTAATTTCTTTCATCATGCTTTCAAAATTTAGATAACTAACAGTGACATATGTCACAAAATACATTTCTGGGGACCTTACCTCAGTTTCAACTCTAACAATGTCCTGGTCAGGAAGGTATTATCCCTATCCTACAGATGAGAAAGATGAGGCTCAAGGACAGCCCTTGCCCAAGGTCTTGAACCCAAGTTTGGGGTTCAGCATGGTTGTCTCACTGGTACATGGACAGTGTGTGTGAAAAGTGCCTAGAATATGCTCTGTGAATGAATGAATGACTACAGGACTGAATGAAGAAAATCTTGGACTCCTACTCAGAAGTGTTTAGTTACCAGCTCAACAGGTTCTCTTCCCTTCTATTCTAAATGAAGAAATATCAAAATTTATGTACCTTCAACAAGATCACCATATCATTCTTTAATAATTTCTTATATACTTTGGTTAAGATTGGTGTTATTAGTGACGGCTTTTAGCTTCAGTTATGCAAGATGAAAAGGTAAGTTCTAGAAAACTGGTGTACAGCAATGTGATAATATTGCTGTGTACCTTTAATTTGCTTAAAGAGTAGTAGTTCTCAACAGAAAAAAGAAAAGAAAAAGACAGAAAAATGGAAAAAGTGTGAAGTAATGGACATGTTCATCGGCTTGGTTGTAATAGCTTATGGTGAATGGCGTCAAATTTGTGATCTCCAAAGTAGAAGATTTAGCTTCGGTCCAGGGACCAGGCTTGATCACTTAAGAGCTTTTGGGTAGCAGAGTTTTATTAAATTGCGAAAAGGGACAGAGAAATCTTCTGACATAGACATCAGAAGGGGGGCGGGGGGTGGGGATGGAGAGTGCTCCCACTAGGCAGTCTTATCAAGGCCTTATATATTTTACTAGACCTAACTCTCACAACACACATTTGAAGATGACAGGATTAGTCACAAAGTTCTCAAGAAGGAGAAACATGTCCTGGAACAAGCTACATTGTTATATTGACTACCACAAAGTGATGTAGGAAATAAAAGTTTGTCTTTTTCTGCTTGAGAGCCCCAGACTCCTTTCTTCTTCTTGAGGGCTCCAGACCCCTTTCTCCTCCTCGGGGACCCTGGACTTCTTAGCAACCTACCTAGGAATTGACTCTCTCGGTTGTGATGAATATTTCACAATGTATATGAAAATCAAGTCAACATGTTGAACATCTAAATATATGTACTATTTGTCAATTATACCTTAATGCCAGAGGGGAGATTGATTTTAAAGAAACCTTTAATGTATTCAAACTTTTTTATGAGTCAAACATATAAGAATGGCAAGGTGTTGATAATTTTGTATTGATGGGCATGATGAGAATTTATTACACTATTTTCTTGATATTTCATGCATGTTTGAAATTTTCTGTTGCAAAAAAGAAGAATGATTAGAGATGAAAATTTTAATTTTTCAATTACCTACCTTTATTGTGTTAGCTTTTTCTCAGATAATGCAATCCACAATGTATGGTACCAGACTTCTCCTGATTTACAGTTCTCTTTTACATTCCCTACATTTTCCAGTGCTATAAACACTCAGCAACTATTTCTACTTCAAAAATAAAGGAACTGGTTGCTGCAGTTGGAATTCTGTCAGAGTGCCCCAGACTGCTCCGTCCTGTCCCCACAACTATCTCAGGACCATAATCAGCCATCTCCAAACTGCCAAATACATTCAGTCCCTTTAGCTTCTGCTGTCTTTTTATTTGATTTTTTTTAAACTAAGATCCTTTGAAACTTCTTAGTATCCTCTTCTGGACATAAAATCCTTGAATGTGATCTAATTCATGAAAAGAAATCATCCTCACATTTCAGAACTTTGTTACTAGTAATGAATTACTTCTGTCACTTCCCACTGGCTCTCAGACATACTTGCATTATGACACTTTTACAGAGAGTTCTGGTATAAAAACTTAAACAAAACTCCTTATTTTCTGGCAATATACTCTATTTGATCTCCCTTTAAGATGTTATAATAATAATGGAATCTTGAGTTATTTTGTTTTCAGTTCATCGGAAACACTAGTCCATTACTGAGATGAGTTGTCCAGAAAATGTTAAGAGCTGATAAAGATGTCCTGGGAAAAGAATACACCTAAAAAATTGAAATTCCTATTTTCATTAGGCTCACAATCTAGAAAAAGAATAGGTAAAAAGGAAATTTCAGCAAAAGAATAAAAAATAATAAAATAACACAAACACATTCATTCTTACCCTGATAAATTCAGGATGTTTCGTGATGCTGCTGGCACTGATTGTGTCACACATTTTCACACTTCAAATGTTTTTCAGTGAAATAAAGAGGCCTAATAGTCATAAAAAAAAAACACACAAAAAAACAGAATACCCCATCCTAATGAAGGCAAAGTCTCATAGGCACTGTAGTATATTATTGGCAAAATATAAATTAGAATAGTTTTTTCATAAAATAATCTAACAACATTTATTTTTAAGAGCCTTAAAAATGTTCATTCTTTGTGACTCAATAAGATTTCCACTTTGAAGATGAAGAAGATAAAAAGTCAGCTATAGCCAGCTATTTATGTACAAATACTCAAACAGTAAATAGTCTTCCTGCAATGCAGGAGACCAGGATTCAATACCTGGATCAGGAAGGTCTCGTGGAGAAGGAAATGGCAACCAACTCCAGGAAGTACTCTTGCCTGGAGAATTCCATGGACAGAGGAACCTGGCAGGGTATAGTTCATGGGATCACAGAGTCGGACATGACTGAGCGACTCACTCTCACTTTCATGTTTCTCAGAGCAGTGCTTATTATAATATCAGAATTTAGAAACATCCTAACTTCTAAGTTCAGCAATAGCAAAGTGATTGAATAAATTATGAATCATATTTAGAGAAGTGCTTTAGATCTCCCTGGCGATAGAGTGGATAAGAATCCACGAGCCAATGCAGGGGATACACGTTCCACCCCTGGTCCAGGAAGATCCCACATGCCGCCAAGGGGCAACGAAGCCCAAGCACCACAACTACTGAAGCCTGTGTGCTTAGAGCCCATGCTCCGCAACAAGAGAAGTCACTGCAATGAAAAGCCTGTTCAGTTCAGTTCAGTGGCTCAGTTGTTTCCGACTTTTTGTGACTTCAAGAACTGCAACATGCCAGGCTTCCCTGTCCATCAACAACTCCCAAAGCTTGCTCAAACTCACGGCCATTGACTCGGTGATGCTATCCAACCATCTCACCCACTCTTCCCCTTCTCCTCCCACCTTCAATCTTTCCCAGCATCAGAGTCTTTTCCAATGCATCAGTTCTTCACATCAGGTGGCCAATGTATTGGAGATGCAGCTTCAGCATCAGTCCTTTCAGTGAATATTCAGGACTGATTTTCTTTAGGATTGACTGGTTTGATCTCCTTGCAGTCCTGGGGATTCTGAAGAGTCTTCTCCAACACCACAGTTTAAAAGCATCAGTTCTTTGGGGCTCAGCTATCTTTATGGTCCAGTTCTCACATCCATACATGACTACTGCAAAAACCACAGCTTTCACTAGACAGACCTTTGTTGGCAGAGTAATGTCTGTGCTTTTTAATATGCTGTCTAGGTTGGTCTTGTCTTCCCTGGTAGCTCAGATGGTAAAGCGTCTGCCTGCAATGCAGGAGACCTGGGTTTGATCCCTGGGTCAGGAAGATCCCCTGGAGAAGGAAATGGCAACCCACTCCAGTATTCTTGCCTGGAGAATTCCATGGACAGTGGAGCCTGATAGGCTACAATCCATGGGATTGCAGAGTTGGACACGACTGAGCGACTTCACTTCACTTCACTTCTAGGTTGGTCAGAGCTTTTCTACCAAGGAGCAAGCATCTTAGTTTCATGGCTGCAGTCACCATCTGCAGTGATTTGGGAGCCTAAGAAAAGAAAGTCTGTCAGTGTTTCCTTTGTTTCCCCATCTATTTGCCATGAAGTGATGGGACTGGATGCCATGATCTTTTTTTGAATGTTGAGCTTTAAGCCAGCTTTTTCACTCTCCCCTTTCAATTTCATCAAAATGCTCCTTAGTTCCTCTTCACTTTCTGCCATAAGGGTTATCATCTGCATATTTGAGGTTATTGATATTTCTCCTGGCAGTCTTAATTCCACTTGTGTTTCATCCAGCCCAGCATTTCACATGATGTATTCTGCATATAAGTTAAATAAGCAGTGTGACAATATACAGCCTTGACAGACTCCTTTCCCAATTTGGAGCTAGTCCATTGTTTCATGTCTTGTTCTAACTCTTGCTTCTTGACCTGCATACAGACAAGATGCAGGTCAGGTGGTCTGGTATTCCCACCTCTTAAAGAATTGTAAATAGTATCTTGTAATCCACAAAGTCAAAGGCTTTGTTTGGCATAGTCAAGAAAACAGAAATAGATGTTTTTCTGGTATTCTCTTGATTTTTCTTTGATCCAACAGATGTTGGCAATTTGGTCACTGGTTCCTCTGCCTTTTTAAAATCCAGCTTGAACCTCTGTAAGTTCTCAGTTCATGTACTGTTGAAGCCTAGCTTGGAGAATTTTGAGAATTATTTTGCTGAGTGAGGCCCCAGAGAAGCCTTCTGATGGCTGCAGCTCCAGCGTGCACCTGATTGCAGCCCCACGAGGGACCCTGAGCCAGGTCACCCAGCCAAGTTGCTCCCAGATTACTGACCCTCAGAAATTCTGCAAGATTTGGAGTATCTAGGAGTCTCCACAGAGGTGTGAGTTGGCAGTGGCCTGCTGCTGATTTAGGGGCACTGAATGTAACATTGTGTCCACAAATTCTTTTGAAGGAGGTCTCCATTATCTTCATTACCCCCACCATAGTTTGGCCTTAGGCCAAACAACAGAGAGAGAACACAGCCCTGCCCATCAACAGAAAACTGTATTAAAGATTTACTAAGCATTGCCACACATCAGAACAAGACTCAGTTTCCCTCACAATCAATTTCTCTCATCAGGAACCTTCCATAAGCCTCTTACCCTTATCCATCAAAGGCCAGACAGAAGGAAAACCACAATAACAGAAAACTAACCACACTGATCACATGGATCACAGCCTTGTCTAACTCAATGAAACTATGAGCCATGCCATGTAGGGCCACCCAAGATGGACGGGTCATAGTGGAGAGTTCTGACAAAACATGGTTCACTGGAGAAGCGAATGGCAAACCACTTCAGCATCCTTGCCTTGGGAACCCCATGAACAGTATGAATAGCTCATGTTCCACAACAAACAGTAGCCCCCACTCACCACAACTAGAGAAAACCCAGGCAGCAACAGCAAAAATGGTATTGAAAGCTTTGAACAACGACCAAAATGGGAGAAGATCTTTAAAAAGCTGGATGCTGAAAGTGTACTAATGAAAGCAACAAAGAGGTTGTGAGGTATTCTGGCAAAGAAGCTATTAGGCTCTGCCAGCCATTCCCATTCCTTCATTTCTCTTTCATGGCAAAACGTGTTGTGTAACACCTGTCAACTCAGAATCAGCCCACTGTATATTGATTTATCTCTACTGAACTGACAGCTAATACCTTTTTCTGACTCAACTGTAGGTTCTTTCTGGATTCTTACTTTGTAGTAGGTTTTACTGGATTCTGCCTGGTGATGGTATTTTACTATTGACCAGAGCCTACCACATAGAGGAATCGAGATCAAAGTGATAAGTTTTGTTTTTTGGTTTTTTTTTTTGCGGGGCGGGGG
>SJYU01005233.1:713324-752291 GCA_006410795.1 Tragelaphus strepsiceros | reverse complement strand
TTGGCATTGCCTTTCTTTGGGATTGGGATGAAAACTGACCTTTTCCAATCTTGTGGCCACTGCTGAGTTTTCCAAATTTGCTGGCATATTGAGTGTAGCACTTTCACAGCATCATCATTCAGGACTTGGAATAGCTCCACTGGAATTCCATCACCTCCACTAGCTTTGTTCGTAGTGATGCTTTCTAAGGCCCATTTGACTTTACATTCCAAGATGTCTGACTCTAGTTCAGTGATCACATCATCATGATTATCTGGGTCTTGAAGCTCTTTTTTGTACAGTTCTTCTGTGTATTCTTTGAAAAAATAAGATATACAGAAACAAATCAGAGAGAAAGAGGGAGAGAGAAGCCCAAGGCTGAGCCCTGAGACTGTCCAGCATTCACAGTTAGAGACTCACCCAAGGAGACTGAGGAGGGAGAGAATCTGCAGTCACTGGAGTGCAGGAGGAGCTGGAGCCCATGCCTGTAAGAGGGTGATAAGTTGAAGACAGAAGAGTACCAGCTGGATTTGGCAAAGACAGGGGTTTTGGTGACTTAGGAAAAACAGTATTTTAAAGAGAAAGAGATTGAAATCTTTTAAAGATGTGTTGAGCAGAGAACTGTGTCTGAAGGTGTGGAAAAGTGGTTGTACCCAACTCCTGTGAGAAATTTTGCTGTGAGGAGGAACAGAAAATGGAAAAAGTAACCTCCGGACTATAACCCTTGAGGAGGCACTCATCCACACTGTGAACTGTTCAATAGCCAGTCTAAAATAAACTGTTTGAGTAACATGCATGAGCCAATGTTGTCAGTATCTGCCCTGGTGCCTTCCATATCACCCTAGTCTGACTTCCTGCAACTCTGCCTGAGGAGCGCTGGGGAATTTAACGTCTTCCTCTGCTCTCCCCCCGGCAGCCTTCAGTCAACAGACAGAGAGGAGCTGGTGTGTAAATACTCCAACTTCCTCACTCAGGGACGCTAACCCTGAGGCTTGGGCTCCACACTGTCTCCTACAGTTTCCCAGCAGGATTGTGTTCCAGTATCCAGCCTGGAACATACCTGATAACAAATCCTGTGCAGCCCTCTTTCCCTTTCTGGTCTCACTCTCCCCCTCCATTACCAGTGTTTCCTGGGACCCCCTCCCAAATAACCCATTGCATTCAAATGTTCATCCTATACTTTAGCTTCAGCACACCCAAACTAAAACAACTGAAAATATTCATGTAATGACTTGAAACTATTATACCAATTTTGCCCAAGAATGCACAAAACAAGAAACATTAAAAGAAAATATTTCAAAATGATAAGAATGATCATTTCTTTATTGTGGGATTATGGGTCATTAAAAAAAAAAATCTCGTTTTTCCTCAAGAAAATAAAGTGGTTTTCTTTTGGTTTTCTATTGGTACTTCATTTGCTGTATGCTGCTGGGAAAGTTAGCAGCAGCCATATTTTCTTTAGCAATACTTTGTATTGTTTTAGGGTTCCCTGGTGGCTCAGACGGTAAAGCGTCTGCCTGCAATGTGGGAGACCTGGGTTCGATTCCTGGGTCGGGAAGATCCCCTGAAGAAGGAAATGGCAATTCATTCCAGCACTCTTGCCTGGAAAATCCCATGGACGGAGGAGCCTGATAGGCTACAGTCCATGGGGTCGCAAAGAGTCGTAACAATACCCTTTTATCATATCACAAATCCTTGCAATACTACTGTAAGGTATGTATAATTCTTATCTTTTTTACATAAAATATAGTTCAGACAACAGTGAATTCTCCAAAATGGGGGAAGATTTGAACCCAGATATTGGTCCCAAAGCCCATGAACTTCCTGCCACTTTGGGCTGCCTCTCTCTGTACCTTCAGGTGTTATTTTAGAGTCACCAACAGAAAGTCAAAGAGTAATCGCTGCACCAACATTTCTGATGTGCTTGATGCAATTTAGAACTAGGAGGATAGATGTGTATAAAGACACTTTGCTGGGGCAAATGGCTTCTTCAGAGCAAGCTGAAGTGTGGTCACCATGGTCATGTTGGATAGAACAATTAGAACGCTGTGCTGTCAAGCCCTGGAGGCAAGAACAGCACATCACAATGGTGGAAAAATCAAACTGTACAGCAGAGATATGGATTTTTTAAACAACGAGGCCAAGATATAACACAATCTTAAAGTATATCTGAGCTTAAAGGACTAAAAATGGCACAGAGTACATAATAACATGCTGTAGAATAAAGTTTTGGTCAGAATTAGGTTCTTTGCTCTCACTTTACACAAGAACAGCTCTTATTTATCTCTCAGCTCTATTTGCTGTCAAGCAAAATAGTCATATCTACTAGACAGCAGTCACTCACTACTTTATTTACAAGGTAAAATTCAGATTATTCTTTAAGAGATAAAGGAGAAAGAAGCCTGTTATTTCTACTTTTAGCTTATTAAAAATGAGCTAAGAGTTATAATCACTGGATCTTCACTGGTTCACAATGCCTAGACCACAGGCTTCTTAAAGCAGGTGGAAAAGGACCACCTCTCAGACTTGAGTGCCCACTCAATGCCCTGCCCACAGGAAGTCTTAGAAAGCAAATGTCTGGTGAATGATGAGGATACCCACACCCCACCAGAAAGAGGAGGGCACTGTAACCTCTAAAAACATTTCAGTTCAGTTCAGTTCAGTCGCTCAGTTGTGTCCAACTCTTTGCGACCCCATGAATCACAACACACCAGGCCTCCCTATCCATCACCAACTCCTGAAGTTCACTCAGACTCGCGTCCATCGAGTCAGTGATGCCATCCAGCCATCTCATCCTCTGTCGTCCCCTTCTCCTCCTGCCCCAAATCCCTCCCAGCGTCAGAGTCTTCTCCAATGAGTCAACACTTCGCATGAGGTGGCCAAAGTACTGGAGTTTCAGCTTTAGCATCGCTCCTTCCAAAGATATCCCAGGGCTGGTCTCCTTCAGAATGGACTGGTTGGATCTCCTTGCAGTCCAAGGGACTCTCAAGAGTCTTCCCCAACACCACAGTTCAAAAGCATCAATTCTTCGGCGCTCAGCCTTCTTCACAGTCCAACTCTCACATCCATACATGACCACTGGAAAAACCATAGCCTTGACTAGACGGACCTTTGTTGGCAAAGTAATGTCTCTGCTTTTGAATATGCTATCTAAAAACATTTACTGTGGCTCAAAAAGTTTCTATGTGTCTCAGGACCAAAGGGAGGACTATGCTTCCCACACTGCCTGAGATACACAGGGATAGTGGCCAATACTGATCAGTGGAGGTGAACATAAATGACGGACAAAGTCAACCAGACTACTTAAATGTCTGTTCTACTGCTAGGTTGGTCCTGGAGGAATCATGTTTTTATATACGAGAGGAAAAGAGGAAAGACCAAAGCATATTCTTCTCGGGGCATGAAGGCAGTTACCCAGCAATTGTTGCATAGGGAAAAGTACATAAGCAAGAAGTAAAACTCTGGTTTCTTTATCTCTCAAATAAATAAATAAATTTCAGTGAACTAGTACGTACACATCAGTATAAGAGGAAAATAAGTAACTTAAGAATTTTCCCCATGTATGAAAACCACCTGAATAAAGAAAATAAATGCACTCAAAAGTGCTGTTTTTGAAAGTGTTTCTGAAAGAAGCCTTTCCCTTCTCCAAGGGATCTTCCCAATCCAGGGATCAAACTCAGGTCTCCTGGATTGTGGGTGGATTCTTTACCAACTCAGCTATCAGGGAAGCTTTCCTGAAACAAAGTGTGATATAAACATACAATGAAATATGACATAAACCTACAATGAAATATCACTCAGCCTTAAAACTGCAGGAAATTCTGACACATGCTGCAGCATGGACTAACCCTGAGGAGTGTGATGCTGTGACTTATAATCAGAAATATTTTTGGTTTTCAATCTCTTCCTGGTTTAGAGCTCCTGAAACACTTTGGAGAACTAAGAGTGATGAGATGTCTTTTGTTATAACAAGCCCCTATCAGCCCCACCTGGGTTTTTGAATGACTGCTTCTCAGTCAAACCATATGCTTGATTAAAGGAAGGAACTTTCAGCCCCACCCTCCACATCCAGGGAGGAGAGGGAATGGGAACAGTTCAACCACCAATGGCCAATGTTTTAATCAAACTTGCCTAAGTATGCTTCTATGAAGCCTCAATAAAAACTCAGTAGGATGGGGATCACAGAGCTTCCCGACTGATGAACATGTGCAGGTGCTGGGAGGGCAACTCTCCTGGAGAGGGCCTGAAAGCCCCTGCCCCTCCTCCTACCTTGCTCTGCATCCCTTCCATCTGGCTGTTCCAGAGTTGAATCCTTTTATAATAAACTAGTAATCTAGTTGAGTAAACTGTTTTCCTGAGCTGTAAGCCACTCTAGAAAATTACCAAACCCAAAGAGGAGATTATGGGAACCCTGATTTATGATCAGTCCATAAGAAGAGGTAACCACCTGGACTCATGACTGGCTCTGAAATTGAGAAGAAGAAGCAGTCTTGTGGGACTGAGTCCTTAACCTAAGATGAGGTCTGACACTAACTCCAGGTAGATTGTATCAGAATTGACTTAAATTGTAGGGCACAGTTGTGTCTGAAGATTTGTAGAATTAGTATGGGAAAAATACCCACACACTTAGTGTCCAGAAATACTGAGTCACCAAAAGACAAATACTGTGATTCCAGTTATGTGAAGTGCCTAAACTAGTCAAATTCATAGAGACACAAAGTGGAATGATGTTTGCAGAGTGAGGTGGGGATACAGGAGCAGGGGGAAGTGTTTAATGTACACAGAGCTTCAGGTGGAAGATGAAAAAGTTGTGGAGATGTATGGTGGTGACGGTTGCACAACAATGTGAATATAATTAATGCCCATAATGCTGCTGCTAAGTCGCTTCAGTCGTGTCTGACTCTGTGTGACCCCATAGATGGCAACCCACCAGGCTTCCCGTCCCTGGGATTCTCCAGGCAAGAACACTGGAGTGGGTTGCCATTTCCTTCTCCAAGGCATGAAAGTGAAAAGTCAAAGTGAAGTCGCTCAGTCGTGTCCGACTCTAGCGACCCCATGGACTGCAGCCTACCAGGCTCCTCCGTCCATGGGATTTTTCTAGGCAAAAGTACTGGAGTGGGGTGCCATTGCTTTCTCCGAATGCCCACAATAGTATATTTAAAAATGGTTAAAAAGGTTCATTCTATGTTATGTATATCTTACCATATAATGGAGGAGAAAATTCCTGTTTTACCCTTCTAGGATCTCTGGCTGGGGCCTTGTAAACTAAACTGGTGTAAGACAGATAAACAAGAAAGAAATAGTTTATTACCCTGCACAGCATGCACTGTATGGGAAAAGTCTTTTGTCATTTACAGATAGTTTTTGCTGTACTCAGATGTGTTTGTAAAAGTGCTTCAGCTCTACGAAGATTCATAGAAAGGACTTTTGACAAGTAGACATTTCTGATAAGTTTTAAACTACAAGGAAATTTTGTAAGAAATTATGGGGTCCTAATGTAAAACCTGATGCCTTCATAAAACCATTAATAAAAAGGACTAGTTGCTGAGTGACCTGGTGAATATGCTCATACTTTTGGTTGTTTTTTCTTTTGAAATATTACTGGTTTAAGTCTGTGTTTTCCAAACATAAGGAAACCCTTTCCCTCAAGCTAATTATGACTTACAACAATTTGGAAAATTAAACCTTTGTAACCAGTAACGCTGAAGAAGCTGAAGTTGAACAGTTCTATGAAGACCTAAAAGATCTTTTAGAACTAACACGACCAAAAGATGTCCTTTTCATTACAGGGGACTGGAATGCAAATGTAGGAAGTCAAGAAACACCTAGAGTAACAGGCAGATTTGACCTTGGAGTACAGAAAGAAGCAGGGCAAAGTGTAATAGAATTTTGCCAAGAGAATGCACTGGTCATAGCAAATACCCTCTTCCAAAAACACAAGAGAACACTCTACATGTGGACATCACCAGATGGCTAACAGCGAAATCAGATTGATTATATTCTTTGCAGCCATAGATAAAGAAGGTTTATACGGTCAGCAAAAACAGGACCAGGAGCTGACTGTGGCTCAGATCATGAACTCCTTATTGCCAAATTCAGACTTAAACTGAAGAAAGTAGGGAAGGCCACTAGACCATTCATGTATGACCTAAACCAAATCCCTTATGATTATACAGTGGAAGTGAGAAATAGATTTAAGGTACTAGATCTGATAGAATGCCTGATGAACTATGGACGGAGGTTCGTGACATTGTATAGGAGACAGGGATCAAAACTATCCCCAAGAAAAAGGAAAGCTAAAAAACAAAATGTCTGTCTGAGGAGTCCTTACAAAGAGCTGTAACAAGAAGAGAAGCAAAAAGTAAAGGAGAAAAGGATAGATAAAACCATTTGAATGTGCAGTTCCAGAGAACAGCAAGGAAAGATAAAAAAACCTTCAGCGATCAGTGCAAAGAAATAGAGGAAAACAATAGAATGGGAAAGACTAGAAATCTCTTCAAGGAAATTAGAGATACCAAGGGAACATTTCATGCAAAGATGAGCTCGATAAAGGACAGAAATGGTATGGACCTAACAGAAGCAGAAAATATTAAGAAGAGGTGGCAAGAATACACAGAACTGTACAAAAAATATCTTCACAACCCAGATAATCACGATGGTGTGATCACTCACCTAGAGCCAGACAAACTGGAATGTGAAGGCAAGTGGACCTTCGGAAGCATCACTATGAACAAAGCTAGTGGAGGTGATGGAATTCTAGTTGAGCTATTTTAAATTCTAAAAGATGATGCTGTGAAAGTGCTGCACTCAATATGCCAGCAAACTTGGAAAACTCAACAGTGCCACAGGACTGGAAAAGGTCAGTTTTCATTCCCATCCCTAAGAAAGGCAATGCCAAAGAATGCTCAAACCACAGCACAATTGCACTCATCTCACACTCTAGTATAAATGTTCAAAATTACCCAAGCCAGGCTTCAGCAATACATGAACTATGAAATTCCAGATGTTCAAGCTGGTTTTAGAAAAGGTAGAGGAACCAGAGATCAAATTGTAAAACATCCTCTGGATCATCAAAAAAGTGAGAGAGTTCCAGAAAAATATCTATTTCTGCTGGATCACAATAGACTGTGGAAAATTTTGAAAGAGATGGGAATACCAGACCACCTGACTTGCCTCTTGAGAAACTTGTATGCAGGTCAGGATGCAACAGTTAGAACTGGACATGGAACAACAGACTGGTTCCAAATAGGAAAAGGAGTACGTCAAGGCTGTATATTGTCACCATGTTTATTTAACTTATATGCAGAGTACATCATGAGAAACGCTGGGCTGAATGAAGCACAAGCTGGAATCAAGATTGCTAGGAGAAATATCAATAACCTCAGATATGCAGATGACACCACCCTTATGGCAGAAAGTGAAGAAAAAGTAGAGTCTCTTGATGAAAGTGAAAGTGGAGAGTGAAAAAGTTGAGTTAAAGCTCAACATTCAGAAAACTAAGATCATGGCATCTGGTCCCATCACTTCATTGCAAATAGATGGGGAAACAGTGGAAACAGTGGCTGACTTTATTTTGGGGGGCTCTAAAATCACTTCAGATGTTGATTGCAGCCATGAAATTAAAAGATATTTACTCCTTGGAAAGAAAGTTATGACCAATATAGACAACATGTTAAAAAGCAGAGACATTACTTTGTCAACAAAGGTCTGTCTAGTCAAGGCTATGGTTTTTCCAGTAGTCATGTATGGATGTGACAGTTGGACTATAACAAAATCTGAGCACCAAAGAATTGATGCTTTAGAACTGTGATGTTTGAGAAGGCTCTGGAGAGTCACTTGGACTGCAAGGAGATCCAATGACTCCATCCTAAAGGAAATCAGTCCTGGATGTTCATTGGAAGGACTGATGTTGAAGGTGAAGCTCCGATACTTTGCCCACCTGATACAAAGAGCTGACTCATTTGGAAAGACTCTGATGCTGGGAAAGATGGAGGGCAGGAGGAGAAGGGGATGACAGAGGATCAGATGGTTGGATGGTATCACAACTCAATGGACATGAGTTTAAGTAAACTCCGGGAGTTGGTGATGGACAGAGAGGCCTGGCATGCTGTGCTTCATGGGGTCACAACGAGTCAGACACAACTGAGTGACTGAAGTGAACTGAAGTAGAATTAAAACATTTTTTCTTTTATTTCTCATGATCCCTCCAAAAATTGGAAACTCTTAGTTTCCCAGAAGCTGTATTAGATAAATAAGGAAGGCTACCTCCTAACAGGAGCAATTCTTCCACCTATGATTCAATGACACATGTTCCCTGAACTCAGTTTCTTATCTGTAAAATGGGTACTTAAGTAACATATTGGACTTCACTGGTTGTCCAGTAGTTGAGATCTATCTTCGAAGGGGACCTGGGTTGGATTCCTGGTCAGGGAACTAAGTTCCCACATGCCAGTTGAGGAACTAAACCTGTGTGCCACAACTACTGAGCCTACCCACTCCATATAAGAGAGTCCATGCACCCCAATGAAAGAGCTCGCTTAACACAACGGAGATCCCAAGTGCCAAAAATAAGACCCAGCAAAGCCAAAATAAAAAAAGGAATATCTATTTCATGGAGTTATTGTTTATGTGAAAGTGCTTGTTGCAATTTCTGGCAAAGAGGAAATGTTCAGTAAGTGGAAGCTATTTTGGCAAGATATTTTATCAGAATATTAAGTTAATTGCCCTTGCTATGTATGAATGTTTATGATAAAGGAATGAAAATGAAAATCTTGAGGTTATAGCTTAAAGGCCACTGGTGCTGGCATAAAGAGAACAGTCTGCAAGAAAACTTAGCCAATCAAGATTTCCTCCACAGAAGAGAGATTAAAACGCAAGTCAGAGGAGAGCAAAGGGCTGGGAATAAGAGGCAGAGAATTGGTGATCCTTATCTCCAAGGTCACCATCCTCAATCTCCTGGGCGAGGACAAAGCAGGGGGGACACAGGATATGATAGAACCTCTCCACGTATGGGTGATGCCTTACCTCCTGCTAGAAGCCAGGTGAGTTACCAGCTTTGTAGAGGAGATCCCTTGCCATCAGCTTGTGTTATGAGTTAAAGAGAAAACCCTGACTCACCTGGGGTCTGGAAAATTCAGAAAGGGAGGCAGCAGGTTTAAGGAGTCTGTGAGCCAGGATGAGAGAATGCCACAGAGGGAGATGTAGCTTGTGGCATCAGCTGGGGAGCAGATGAGAATCAGTTATGTCTTCCTTCAAACTTCCACAGTAGAGTTAATTTTATTTTATTTTCTTTATTGTTACAAATATTTTCTTTTCTATTTTTTTAAATTTTATTTTGCTTAACTTTACAATATTGTATTGCTTTTGCCATACATCAAAATGAATCCGCCACAAGTATACATGTGTTCCCCAAACTGAACCCTCCTGCCTCGTCCCTCCCCATACCATCCCTCTGGGTCGTCCCAGTGCACCAGCCCCAGGCATCCATTATCAGGTATCGTACCTGGACTGGTGACTCGTTTCAGATATGATATTATACATATTTCAATGCTATTCTCCCAAATCATCCTACCCTCTCCCTCTCCCAGAGTCCAAAAGACTGTTCTATACATCAGTGTCTCTTTTGCTGTCTCGTAAACAGGGTTATTCTTACCATCTTTATAAATTCCATATATATGCGTTAGTATACTGTATTTGTGTTTTTCTTTCTGGCTTACTTCACTCTGTATAATAGGCTCCAGTTCCATCCACCTCATTAGAACTGATTCAAATGTATTCTTTTTAATGGCTGAGTAATACTCCATTGCGTATATGTACCCCAGCTTGCTTATCCATTCATCTGTGGATGGACATTTGGTTGCTTCCAAGTCCTGGCTATTGTAAACAGTGCTGTGATGAACATTGGGGTACACGTGTCTTTTTCAATTCTGGTTTTCTCAGTGTGTATGCCCAGCAGTGGGATTGCTGGATCATAAGGCAGTTCTATTCCCAGTTTTTTGAGGAATCTCCATACTGTTCTCCATAGTGGCTGTACTAGTTTGCATTCCCACCAACAGTGTAAGAGGGTTCCCTTTTCTCCACACCCTCTCCAGCATTTATTGCTTGTAGACTTTTGGATCGCAGCCATTCTGACTGGTGTGAAATGGTACCTCATAGTGGTTTTGATTTGCATTTCTCTGATAATGAGTGATGGTGAGCATCTTTTCATGTGTTTGTTAACCATCTGTATGTCTTCTTTGGAGAAATGTCTATTTAGTTCTTTGGCCCATTTTTTGATTGGGTCATTTATTTTTCTGGAATTGAGCTGTAGGAGTTGCTTATATATTTTTGAAATTAGTTGTTTGTCAGTTGCTTCATTTGCTATTATTTTCTCCCATTCTGAAGGCTGTCTTTTCACCTTGCTTATAGTTTCCTTTGTTGTGCAGAAGCTTTTAAGTTTAATTAAGTCCCACCCATTTGTTTATTTTTTATTTTATTTCCATTATTCTGGGAGGTGGGTCATAGAGGATCCTGCTGTGATGTATATCAGAGAATGTTTTGCCTATGTTTTCCTCTAGGAGTTTTATGGTTTCTGGTCTTACATTTAGATCTTTAATCCATTTTGAATTCAGAGATACCAAAGGAACATTTCATGCAAAGATGGGCTCGATAGACAGAAATGGTATGGACCTAACAGAAGCAGAAGATATTAAGAAGAGGTGGCAAGAATACATAGAAGAACTGTACAAAAAAGAGCTTCACGACCCAGATAATCATGATGATGTGATCACTGACCTAGAGCCAGACATCTTGGAATGTGAAGTCAAATGGGCCTTAGAAAGCATCACTATGAACAAAGCTAGTGGAGGNCTCCTTGGAAGGAAAGTTATGACCAACCTAGATAGCATATTCAAAAGCAGAGACATTACTTTACCAACAAAGGTTCGCCTAGTCAAGGCTATGGTCTTTCCTGTGGTCATGTATGGATGTGAGAGCTGGACTGTGAAGAAGGCTGAGCGCCGAAGAATTGATGCTTTTGAACTGTGGTGTTGGAGAAGACTCTTGAGAGTCCCTCGGACTGCAAGAAGATCCAACCAGTCCATTCTGAAGGAGATCAATCCTGGAATTTCTTTAGAAGGAATGATGCTAAAGCTGAAACTCCAGTATTTTGGCCACCTCATGCGAAGAGTTGACTCATTAGAGAAGACTCTGATGCTGGGAGGGATTGGGGGCAGGAGGAGAAGGGGACGCCAGAGGATGAGATGGCTGGATGGCATCACTGACTCGATGGGTATGAGTCTGAGTGAACTCCAGGAGCTGGTGATGGACAGGGAGGCCTGGCATGCTGTGATTCATGGGGTCGCAAAGAGTCGGACACGACTGAGCGACTGATCTGATCTGATCTGATCTGATCTGATGGTGTTAGAAAGTGCTCTAGTTTCATTCTTTTACAAGTGTTTGACCAGTTTTCCCAGCACCATTTGTTAAAGAGATTGTCTTTAATCCATTGTATATTCTTGCCTCCTTTGTCAAAGATAAGGTGTCCATATGTGCATGGATTTATCTCTGGGCTTTCTATTTTGTTCCATTGGGTTGTTGTGTTTTCATTTTCATTCGTTTCTATGCAGATTTTGATATCTTTTTTGATTTCTTCTGTGATTTGTTGGTTATTCAGCAGCATGTTGTTCAGCCTCCATATGTTGGAATTTTTAATAGTTTTTCTCCTGTTATTGAGATCTAATTTTACTGCATAGTGGTCAGAAAAGATGCTTGGGATGATTTCAATTTTTCTGAACTTACCAAGGCTAGATTTATGGCCCAGGATGTGATCTATCCTGGAGAAGGTTCCGTGTGCGCTTGAGAAAAAGGTGAAATTCATTGTTTTGCGATCAAATGCCCTATAGATATCAATTAGGTCTAACTGGTCTATTGTATCGCTTAAAGTTTGTGTTTCCTTGTTAATTTTCTGTTTAGCTGATCTATCCATTGGTGTGAGTGGGGTATTAAAGTCTCCCACTATTATTGTGTTATTGTTGATTTCTCCTTTCATACTTGTTAGTATTTGTCTTACATATAGCGATGCTCCTATGTTGGGTGCATATATATTTATAATTGTTATATCTTCTTCTTGGATTGATCCTTTGATCATTACATAGTGACCTTCTTTGTCTCTTTTCACACCTTTGTTTTAAAGTCTATTTTATCTGATATGAGTATTGCTACTCCTGCTTTCTTTTGGTCCCTATTTGCATGGAAAATCTTTTTCCAGCCCTTCACTTTCAGTCTGTATGTGTCCCCTGTTTTGAGGTGGGTCTCTTGTAGACAACATATGTAGGGGTCTTGGTTCTGTATCCATTCATCCAGTCTCTGTCTTTTGGTTGGGGCATTCAACCCATTTACATTTGAGGTAATTATTGATAAGTATGATCCCGTTAAAAACCAAATACATTTGCCCAGGAAAGCAGAAACCAGACTGCTAACATTTAAGAAACAACACTAGGAAGATAAATAAGAACTCTTCCTAAATCTAGATCATCTGATTTATAATCAGTTTAGATCTATAGTCCCTATTCTTCATCCTCCATGTTACAAGTGGTGCAGGAGAAAGACATATCTCTTCCTGGAAGATGTGGAAGTACCTGGGGCCAGCTTCCAAGTGAGGGTCCTTGGCTTCCTGCAGGAAAGAACTGAGGAGCAAGCTGAAGCAGAGTGTAAATGGACTTATTCAGGGAGACACACACTCCATAGTCAGAATGTGGACTTTCTCAGAAGGCAAGAGGACCCAGGGTATGGAGTTGTTAGTTGTCATGGGCTCAGTAATTTCATTCAACAACAAGTGGGTGAAATATACTTGCTATTCCAGGGAAGGGACAGGAATTTTCAAGAACTGAAGCACTGCACACTTTTGAAATGGAGCAGGACCCTATGGTCCTTGCCCCCCCCCCCCACCATGTCCTCTGCCTGCCTTTTGTCTGTGGAAAAACTTTAGCCAAAGAATAAGTTTAATCAGAGAAGTGAGAATATGCAGAAACAAAGGAAAACAGTCAAAGGAGACCAATAATAATAATGTAGTTATTCAGCATAGTTAAGGACCTTTTAATTCCTTCTCAAGGGCTAAAGATAATATTCTGAGCCATATCCTGTGAGCTGTCTTACAGGTATTGAAACCCCAACCAGGTAAAAGAACTATATAATGACCGGACTGTAGCCATGACATCAGCTGCCACAATTCTGAGAACTGACCTCGAGAAATGGGAACAAACCAACCCTGGAACTGAAGATTAACTGTAGCTAAGCCAATCAAGATGACACTGGTCAGACCACCAATGACCAATTTCAAGATGACTATTAGCACTGACTATACTGTTTCTACATGTAGCCCTCTCTGTCTATAAAAGTTCTTGTCCACTGATTGTCAAAGGAGGTGGAGAGTGAGCCTTTGGACAGGCATCCACCTCCCCCCAACACACACACCTGCATCCAAAATAAACCAAATGTTCCTTTCCACCAACCTGGCCTCTTTATTGGCTTTTGAACGGTGAGTAGACGGACCCCCCCCCCGCCCCCCTTCAGCTTTTGGCCTTCTATGGTCAGCCTTGGAACTATCACAGCACCTGTCGTGGTGAGAGGGGAGTGAATTTTAGTGTTACAATGAATGTGTAATGAGTGAGAAGTCAGAGACCAGACCACCATACTCAAAACCATCTTGATTTTAGCTGGTTCAAGCCAGTTTTTGTGGGATCCTGTTTCTCTCAATATCTGCTGTGCCCACCTACTTCCTTCCTGCCTCATAAGCATAGACACACTGTTTCCATAATGACACGGCCGTCTTAGCCTGTCACCTGAGAGCCCAGACCTGGTTCACTGTGCACCCTGATGCCTAAGTCCTTTCCTTTCCTATTTAAATAATACCCATTTGTCTTCCTCAAATGAAGGGTACCAGGGGCTCCCATTTATTTCTGGCAACATCAAGCCCCAGCCAATAGGGAGCTACTTTACGGGTTAAAAAAAAAAAACAACAACAAAATAAAACTGATTATATCAATACCTTCCCTTTTGGACCTTCAGGAATAGAAGAGAAATTGGTCTCTTTTTCTTCATCAGGATTATCTCCACAGGTAACAAAGGAAACAGTCATTAAAGGTAAGTCAGGGCCCTTAATAGTCCATGAGGCTGGGCTGTGATGAAACAGTCACCAACAAAGCACATCAACAATTCCCTGGGAGTAAAAGTAGAACCTTGGTAATAAAATAAAGTCTAACTTTTTGTCACGCCTTTTGTGCTGAGTCGAGTTTCCCTTGCTCACAGGGTGCTTCATGGAGAGGCCTCACACCCGGCCCATCAGACAAGACTCCCTGGTGTGAAACGGCTGCGTTGACACCTCAGCTCAGAGGGCCGAGTGCAGGATCACTGCCCCCAGCACTGCGATTCAAGATGGCATTGAGGTGTCGAATGCAGAGATGCTGAGCCCAGCACTATAATCTGGAGCCACTGGCAGCACAGCTGAGCTGGTCCTATGAAAACACCCCCCGCCCCCAGTTGACAGGAATCACATTCAGCAGCCTCCTGGAAGGTTTTCAGAGGAAACAGTGTCCTCTAGAGCACATTCTACTGGCACGAGCCACACCCAGCAGAGGGACTTCCCAGGTGGCTCAGCAGTAAATATCCCGCCTGCCAATGCAGGACACTCGTGTTGATCCCTGGGTCAGTAAGACCCCCTGGAGCAGGACATGGCAACCCACTCCAATATTCCTGCCTGGGAAATCCCATTGACAGAGGATCCTGGAAAGCTGCAGTCCATGGGGCCAGAGAGTCGGATATGACTGACTGAGCATGTGTGCACACACACAGGCACATCCCTCTAGCAGAAGGATCCCCACCTCCTGTCAGTGGAGTCTGACTTGGGAGAATCGGTAACAAAATAGGAAGAAATCAAACTGTCTCTGTTTTTCCTGGTGGCTCAGAGGGTAAATTTGATCCCTAGGTTGGGAAGATTCCCTGGAGATGAGAATGGCTACCCATTCCAGTATTCTTGCCTGGAGAATTCCATGGAATTCTCGTTGGCTATAGTTCATGAAATCGCAAAGAGTCAGACACAACTGAATGGCTTACACTTTTTCACACTTTTTAGCAAAGAAAGCCGCTGCCATTTGGGAAGATATGAGATCTGCTTCCAATAGTGGTTGTCACTTGGCTGCAGGGTAGAATCACCTGTGAGGTTTTAAAAAGTGTTGATTCCTGTGTCCCCTCCTGTGAGATTCTGATTTAACTGAGATGAGGCTTCAGCACTGGGATTTACAGAGCTCGCCTGGTGATTCAAATGTGTAGCTAAGTTTATAAACCACTGGCCTTTTCCATACTGAGGATATAAAGAACTCTACCTGGACGAGGAAGCAGAGTAAACAGAGTGATTCTGCAGGAGCAGGAGTGTATGTTTCTGTGTACAGGGTGTAGTTGGGGTGGGGGCCTGTGACCCCTTTTGCCCACTCTGAGGCCTTCTTGGCCCCTCATTGCACAGCCTTTCCACGCTTCTCACCTGAATGCCTGGATTCTCCTGCACCCTGGTGATGATTTTCAGTATGATACAGTTGTCCCAGGAGATTTCATACAAGCCCCGTCTTAGTTCATCACAAACCTATGAGCAGGATTCCCAGGGTGTGGCTTGCTGGGAGGGAAATCCTGGGAACTATATAGGATGAGCAGCTCAGCAGTAACTTCAGGAGTTGCTCCTGAGGAGGGAAGTTCAGGGAGCTCCAGGTGACTGGTCAAGCACGGGTGTGGCACACGGCTGTGACTGGAACGTTCTTGTGCCTGTGATCTGAAGTGTGTGTGTGTGTGCTCAGTCATGAGGACTCTTTGGTAACCCATGGACAGAGGATGGGATTTTCCAGGCAGGAATACTGGAGTGGGTTGCCATTTCCTCCTCCAAGGGATCTTCCCAACCAAGGGATTGAACCTGTTTCTCTTGGGTCTCCTGCACTGGCAGGTGGATTCCTTACCATTGGCGCCCTCTGGGGGCTTGAGGGACCTGATCTTATAGTCAGTGACAGGTAATTTCCCAGGTTCAGTGATAAAGAATCTGCCTGCCAATGCAGGAGACACAGGAGCCACTAGATCAATACCTGGGTCCGGAAGAAGCCTTGGGGTAGGAAACGGCAGCCCTCTCCAGTATTGTAATCTTCCTGGAAAATCTCATGAACAGAGGAGCCTGGTGGGCTACAGTCATAGGGGCACAAAGAGTCGGACATGATTGAACACAGTGATAAGTGCCTATAATATCGAGTATTAAGAAGTGCAGAGGTGTAATGTAATAAGCGTCCCAATAAACAGCAGCTGCCCCTTTTTTTGCTCTGTGTGACAAGGATGTGCTTTTACTTAACTATCATATCACCTTTAATTTTTTGGGGGTATATGAAAATTTATTACTATCATTCTTTCATCATCAAAATTTATGATCTTGGTCTTTCCTTCTTGCCTTTGTAGAAGACCAAAAAAGACATTGGGTACTTTGACATCCTTAAAGCAGACTCCAGGAATGTCACCAACAGCATGACCTTTGGAACCAAATCCAGCAACCAGAACTTCATTTCCCTCAATAAAATTCAAACAACCATCACTGGGTACAAAAAGCTGTGATTTTTTGCCATTCTTGGTGAACTGAACCCTGACACATTTCCTGATGGCAGAATTTGGCTGTTTGGCTTCAACCCCTATTTTTTCGAGCACAATTCTCTTGGCATGAGAAGTGCGTCCAAAAGGGTTGGCCTTCAGGGCTGTGCCCAAATGGGCTTTCTTACACTGTTACCATGCCGCTTCTGGGCTTGTAGGTGGCTACAGAGCTTCCTAGTAAAAACCACAACACGCTCATCCTACCAGCATTGTGGGCCCGAACGAAAGACCATCATGTTTAACACAAGTTCAGAGGGTACTAGGATGTTAGGACCCCGATCTTACAGAGCTTTAAGGGACCTTGCTAGAGGTCATAAGACTCCTAACTGACAGATGTGGCTTCTGATAAAGCCCATCCTATCTGTTTAAATATTTAAGTTATAAATCAAGCTAACACACTGTAAAGTATACCCTCATAACCACCTGGCAGACTGGGATTCCTGGACCCCGGAGTTTGGAGCCAGAAGGCAGGACAGCAGAGGGAGGGGCCGACCAAGCCCCTAGCCCTCCCCCTGCTCTTCCCACCTCTGGCTCTGACTCTCTCTGTGCCCTGAGGAATCTGCTGCTCAAGCAAGAGCACCTCCAGTCTTCAAGTCCAAGCTCAGGCCACCCTCTTCTGCCCTATAAACAGCTAAATCTTGACCACCTGTCAGGCTGGAAGATGGGCCCCAGGAGGGAGGCCTGCACTGGCGCTAGGAACAGGGATTCTAGGGTCCAGGTACTCAGAGCAGGGCCTGGATGGGGCGGGGCTCCTGTTGGCCACACCCCCTGGCCCTCTCTGGCTGCCTGCACATGGGGGAGGGTGCAACCACAGGGTGACCTGAGCAGGGCCTCTAAACCAGCGCTTCTCAACCTGTACTGTGAGCAGGACTCACCTGGGTTCTAGAGATTCTGAATCAGTAGGTCTGGGATAGAGACAGGATTTTGTGTTCTTGTCAGCCTCACAGGCCAGCCGATGCTGCTGGTCCACAGGATGAACTTAGAACAGCAGAGACTCAGGGCAGGGTGGGCAGAGTTTTCCTGTAAAGGACTAGGAAGTCCATTTCCAGGATTTGTGAGCCTTATGGTTTCTGCTCAGAAAAATATCTACTTCTGCTTCGTTGACTACGCTAAAGCCTTTGACTGTGAAGATCACAACAAACTGGAAAACTTAAAGAGATGGAGTACCAGATCACCTTACCTGTCTCCTGAGAAACCTGTATGCAGGTCAAGAAGCAACAGTTTGAACCGGACGTGGAACAACTGCCTGGGTCACAAGTGTTAAAGGAGTATGACAAGGCTGTATATTGTCACCCTGCTTATTAAACCTACATGAGAAAGAATGTAAGTATATGTATAACTGAATCACTGCTGTACAGCAGAAATTAACACAACAGTGTAAGTCAACCATACTTATGTACATTTTTAAAGAAATAAGAAAAAAAAGCCAAAGGTGTCAGTAGATTCACTATTAATATTTACTCTAGTTACTTGCTTAGCCCGGTGTTTGTCCGATTTTTCCACTTTAAAAATATAATTCTTCCCTAAAGAATTAATCTGAGAAGATATTTTGAGTCCATGAAAATGCTGTGTCTCTTCCAACCCCCAAACTTTCAACATATGTTCAGTCAGTGATGAATTTTGTCCGAATTATTTATGACAATGTCTCCCATGTGGTACTTTTCTATCAATCTGTCTACATTTGTGAGTTGCCTTTCTACCATAAAAAAAAAAATCTTTCCCTTACTCTTATCTATTTTATGTCTTATTGGAATAAGTATAAACTCATAGATTTGAAACATGTATAATATCATATATGAAATGAATCGCCAGTCCAGGTTCCATGCACGATACTGGATGCTTGGGGCTGGCGCACTGCGACGACCCAGAGGGATGGTATAGGGAGGGAGGAGGGTTCAGGATGGGGAACACGTGTATACCTTTGGTGGATTCATGTTGATATATGGCAAAATCAATACAATATTGTAAAGTTAAAAAATAAAGTAAAATTAAAAAAAATTTTATTGTTGCAAAATGTAGGGTTTAAAAATCCTCAATTTACTGTTTATTGTTATTTACTTACAAAAGTTCTAATGTGATATAATCTCCATCTCAGAGACTCATTTTTTTGTCTAGGTAGTCTGCAAAATGTAATTTAAAAAATGTTTTTCACAAAATGTCCTCCAGAATTAAATGTGATTAACTATTGGATCAAACACTGGTTTGAAATACACAAAGCCTCCACCTATTAGGTGGATAATTGTGAGCATTGTTGCTGAGTGAAAGGGTGAAGTTAGTCAGAACCCTCCAATGTAAACTCCATGTAGAACATTCTTAGTGTGTTTAAGTCTTAACCTTATTCTTCTTAAAAATATCACACAATCCCAATTTGATTATGGCAGGTCACATGGTTCTGGTGTATAGACGAAGGTCTCATAGGGCTGGGGCATGTTATTCCTTCTAGTAATGTTATTTTTTAGGTCTAAATTCAAATAAATATGTATTTCTCCCAGTTTTCAACACACACTGCTGGTTTCATCTTTGAAAAAAAAAATTCCTTAGAATATTAGGCTTAAAAAACAAAAACTCAGTTAATCCATATTCTGTTTTAAAAATAAAATCAATAATGTACACATGAAACCTTGATTTAAAAAAACCTGTTGTGTTTCTAGGTACCCTCTTCAACAGTAGGACCATGCTGCTGATTCAAGAATCAGATCAGATCAGATCAGATCAGTCGCTCAGTCGTGTCTGACTCTTTGCGACCCCATGAACCGCAGCACGCCAGGCCTCCCTGTCCATCACCAGCTCCCGGAGGTCACTCAGACTCGAATCCATCGAGTCAGTGATGCCATCCAGCCATCTCATCCTCTGTCGTCCCCTTCTCCTCTTGCCTCAATCCCTCCCAGCATCAGAGTCTTCTCCAATGAGTCAACTCTTCGCATGAGGTGGCCAAAATACTGGAGTTTCAGCTTTAGCATCATTCCTTCTAAAGAAATTCCCATAGAATCTATATAAATACATGCACAGAATTGTTTTTAGACTAAAGCTACATGTCTGAAGGGTGTCCATAGTCCATTTTGTCAAATATGGTGCCAGTTTATCTCCCTGGCACTCTGGCTGGTTACTGCTTTCCTTTCATTCTCAAGTGTCCCACTCTGGACAGTATATTCTTTGGACACCCACACTGCTGGTGAGAGCGGAGAAAGACCTGACAGGCAGGTCAGTGTGACTGACTCCAAAACCAGGGCTTTCTGTTATCCCAGGCTACTTCTTACAATTACAGAATTATAAAGTTGACAATGAAGGTTTGTTCTCAGTCATCATTTCCTCATTCATAAAACATTTACTGAGTGCTCCCTATGTAACAGATACTGTGCTGAAAGATGTAATTAAAAAGTGAATAGGGCACAGTTCCAAGTCTTTTTCTCACTTGGTTTAGTGAGAAAACAAACCATAGGAATACTTATAGTCAGGGCAGGCTACATAGCTTATATAACCTGTGTAAAATGGAAAGAACAGGCCCCTTGTTTACGAATCACCACACTGTGACAATAGGACACGAACCAAGTACGGTTCAGTTTAACAAATGAGAGGCGCTCAGGGTCCTACAGAAAGACGAGTTACCTAGGATGATGACTGATCTTAAGGTGACTTCCTAGAAGAGTTGACGACTGGGCTGACCCTAGAAGATGAGATTTCTCCCCTTCATGGACCTTCTCCTCTATTTTTTAAAGCAGAGGATATTGAGGAGACTCGCTAAGTCATCAAGAGTTTCCCCCACAGGACATCTTCATTACCTACCTTAGAGCTGTGACAGAGGATGTCGGGGGACATGGAGATGTGCTGTTCAGACCTCCCTTCAAGGACTTGTTTCCCAGCTGCTGGGGGTGCTACCAGTGGGCAACCTTAAACCACCAGGCTGCATGCAGTGACCCTTCCAGGTGGAGGTGACCTGACCATTGGATGTGTCAGGACAACCCTGAAGAGCCATCTTCACTCCAGATGCTCCATGGAGTCAGCTCAGGTCATCCAGCCAGTGATCCAGCTTGATCTTTCCTTCTGCCCTATCCCATTTCTTCTCTCCTGATTCCACAGTATTGACCCCAAGAGCAACCCTGATAAACATCCCAGCACTAAACTTAATCTGAGTCTGCATTCCAGAGAACCAGCCTGCAACATATATCAGAAAACATTCCAGTACTTAGGGAGGACTTTTATTTGAAAATTACTGGTTACACATGTACTTATATCATTTAAAAAAACCCCAAATAAAATACAAAACGGTGGAAACAAGGACTTTTTCTGTGAATATCATTACTTTTGGTTTAAAATCCACAACCTAATGTTGTCTGGCCAAAATGAAATTAAGTTATATATTAATAACAAAAGAAAACTAATCTGTTGAAACACATGAAAGTGCCATTTTATACAAAAGGCTGAATGTTAGCAGTTCCACATGTTCAATCTAATAGAAAAAAGGCATTAGAATTTGAAATTTAGAGAACATTATACTTAAAAATAACTCATGGGTAAAAGATATAGTTAATGAATTAAATTAGGAATTAGAAAATACATAATACTTTGGCTACTGATTGGTATAAGTATCAAAACTTGTAGGCTGTAGTTAAAGTGGATCTCAGAAGAAATGTCAGTTTTATATACTTAGGTTAGAAAAATAATGATGTTATTAATCTGTTTGTAATTTAAGAATTTAGAGAAAAAAATCTCAAAAAGGAAAAGTTGAAAGAAAGAATGATATGATGAATTAGAAAGAAAAACAGAGCATCAATCCAGCAAAAGGTTGATTCTTTGAAAATAGGAAAAAGTTATACAAGATTACTCATAAAAAAGAGAAGGTTCAAAGAAAATTAAAAAGCCAAAAGAACACAGAGATGCTGCAGAGATTAAATAGGTAAGATATTGTGAATAAATTTATGCCAATCAAGCTCAAAACTCACAGGAAACAGATCCACTTCTAGAAAAATGAAACTTACCAAAATGACTCTGCAGAAATAACACACTGAAGAGGAAGCACATAATTACCGAAAGTTACCCAGACAATGATGGCTGCACAACACTGTGAGTGTGATTAATACCACCGAATTGTGTGATTTAAAATGGTTGTATGGTAAATTTTATGTTATATATATTTTACAACAATTTTTTTAATGCAAAAAATAAAATCCTCTATCTAGAAGACAGTCTAGAACCCCCTGGAAGGGTTCCTACTTTGATAAAGAATATTTTCTCTTCCTTCTCTTTTAGAGGGCTTCCCCAATGGTTCAGTGGTAAAGAATCTGCCTGCAACACAGGGGAAAAATGTACAATATTGTCCTTCTGTATTTTAACCATATGTTTTTGGATGGTGACACTTCTCTCTCCTATAATGTTACTTGAACTACATCATGTATGTTTTTCCTATTACTTTTCTCTGTAGTATTTTAACCAGAGGTCTTTGAGTGGAAAATGGATAGTAGTTCTGTTAAAGGAAGTAGTGATACAAAACAGTGTCATCACACAGTCTTCAAAAATCCCTAATATAAGTAGAAAGTAATATGCAATTCTGGGAACGGTAAAAAAAAAAAAATCTGTGAGAACTCTGTCTCAAATCTTAGAAAATGAGTTTGGCTCCAGAATCTTTCAAGACACAAAACCAGCTCTTATTGGTGGCCTGCACCTCTGATTTGGATAAAAAAGAAAATACTATTACATATAAATAAACATAACAAATCCTTTTCCAAGAGTTTGAACTCACTGAGTGAAGTTGGAGAAAAAATTATAGATTAATATTTGTAATATGTAAATATCTGTTGCTGGTATAAAAAAAAGTATAATATAATTCATGCAGTACAGAAACCTATTGGAAAAATGCCTTTGGAATAGAAATGAACTCATGGTAGAATCACAGATTCAACTCAGAAATTATGAAGGCTGAGGGTTGTCCACTTGTCATTCATAATAATCATAACCACATGGTCACCATGAGTGATATCTGGTTATTTCCTTTCAGAGTGCACCTGAGGGGGAAAAAAGACAAAAAACACATATTTATGAGTTTTAAACTCCTTCTCCTGAGGCAACACATTCTTAGGTCCACTGCTTCACGTGAAGCAAATCATATCACTACTAGAGGCACAATAGGAAAAACCAGGCGTGTATTTATTCAGTGGAGGAAGTAGCCCCATTAAAACCTTCATTGGGGCTGGACTTAATGCCAAACAACCAGTAGATACACTTGAGTTCTGATCATTCTGATTCACAGATATGCTTTATCACTAGAGTAAATTGATAAGTAAAATCATTTTACTAACTCAAAGCCTGGAGAAAAATCAAAAACAAGATGACAAAGAGGCTGGGAAATCTATTAATATTCTCTGCCCACGGGTTTCTCATTTTTACACATAAAATGAGCACAACAAATTTGGATGTTAGTATCAGGTTGCATTCCCTGTATTTTATAAACTCTGATTGACAAGCATTGAAAATAAGGAGTAGGAAATGGATAACGCATAATACTATGTTCTTGCTCGGAGAATCCCATGGACAAAGGAGCCTGGTGTGCTATAGTCCATGGGGTCACAAAGAGTCAGACACGACTGAGTGACTGACACACACACACACGTAGTCATTAAAAAGAATGAGATAACCATATGCGTTGATATAATCTGAGATACAACACTGAGTGAAAAAAAGAGAAAGAGCAGGTATCATTTGTGCTTAGAAATAGGAACTTTCTTCCTGATACACAGAACATCTCAACAGAACAGTCAACAGTGATGTTGGGGCTCCATCTTGCGGGGGAGCTATGTGATGACAGGAGTGGACGGTGATTTATTTCTGTTCATAAATTTTAAAAAAGTATTTTAAAAAGATTTTAAATTTTGTAACATTAGATAAGCCATGTGTTTTAAAATATATTATTATAAATACATTTTAATTGTTTAGAGCAGTGGTCCCCAACCTTTTTGGCACCAGGGACCCAGTTTCTGGAAGACACTTTTTTCACAGACAGGGTGAGAAAGAGGAGGGTCAGGTATAAAGTGAGCGATGGGCAGCAGCAGCTGAAGTGTGCTCCTTTGCACACCACTCACCTCCTGCCGTGTGGCCCAGTCCCTAACAGCCCACGGACCATATCAGTCTGGCCTTGGAGTTGGGGACCCCTGATTTAGAGTCTCTAAAGCTACTTAGAATTATGGGTGTATTTTTTATTACTGGAAGGCAAGTCTTCTGTATACAGCCTTTTAAAAAATTATCCTACTTTTATACAGTAAAACACTTTATATTCTCAAAGCCGTTAAGCATCTGGCCTCTCATCTGATCCCTGTAATAAGTGTGAATAAGCCAGCAGGGCTGTTATCACTGCTCTACACACAGCTGAGGACCTGAGGCTCAGAGGCCCTGGGGGACACAAGGCCACGTGGATGCTAAGTGCCTCCTCCATCTATTCAAATGGGTCCAGGCTCCTAGAGCTCAGATACAAGGATTTTATAACTTCTGGACTCTGTTAGGTGATTTCATGAATAGACAAAATGACACCTCTGTTGCACACTGGGAACAAAGAAATTTCAAAAAACCTCAACCTGACCTGCTTCATCACAGAACAGAGTAGATGACAGGCATTCATTCTTTGAGCTGAACTGTGTCCCCTCCAACTTTACATGTTGAAGTCCTAAACACCACTGTACCTCAGAATGTGACTGTTTGGAGACAGTGTCTTTAGAGAGGCAATAAAGTTAAAATGAAGTCACAACAGACTGGAGTTCTTATGAGAAGAGGAGATCAGAAAACAGGCAAATAGAGGGAACTCCATGTGAGACACAGAGAGAAGACGGATCTCCAAGCCAAGGAGAGAGACACCAGAGGAAACCAACCCTACCGACATCTTGACCTCAGACTTCCAGTCTCCAGGGCTGTGAGGAAATGAGTTTCTGTTGTTTGAGTAGCCTGCTCTGTGGTCTTTGTATGGCAGCCCTAGCAGACTAATGCCCCCTTCAGCTTTATGAATCTAAAAGGTACTTTTTCTACTACTTCATGGATCAGGGTCAATCAGACAGTGGTCAGTTCACCTGAACTATTTGTTCAAGAAAATGTGATATGGAAGCACCTTCTCCCAGAAGTTGGGTTTTCTCTTCAGAAGAATGAATTCTGTTCTATTAGAGTGAAAACCTTGTGACTTAGGCTAAGCAACCTGTTGTTACAACTCTGAACAAGGCATTGATATCTATGCTTGCCAATTCAAAAAAACTGATAATCTGACAGCTTATCCTCCTAAGAGGATGTAGAGTATGCAGAAATAATGTCAAAATGGGATGAAAATCTAGAACTGCATTTCTTTCTGTAGAGGTGACATGAGCCAGTGGCAGGACTGAAATCTAAGAGTGAGTTTCTGTCACCTTGTGAACCTGAGTGACCGTCTCCACCTTGGCTACCATGTGAAAGGAGCAGTGTTCTCAGAGTCAACACAGAACACAGAAACTAGGACTGCACTCAGACTCCCCAGCGATTCCCCCTCTGTGCTTCCTGGACTAGCTCTGTGACCTTGGGTGGGCCCTGGACCAATCTCTTCATCCATGACTTGCGATAAAAAAGGGCAGTCATGATGATTATGTGAAATCATACATGAGAGAATTGTGTAAAATAAATTATAAAAAACTACACAAATGTAACTTACCATTAATATTATTAGAATAGGGGCAGGATTACTAGACCAGGAATCACAAGATTTCTAATTCTATGACCTATGCCTGCTTCTGTATGTATCTTATGTGACACTTGATTTAAAATACATACTTAAAGAACAGATTTCTAATTCTATGTCTGCTGCAAACTAGCTTAACACCAATTATATATATGGGACCACATGCCTTCTGAGGACTTAGTTTCCTCAGCTATAAAATGAGGATGTTGAACCCTATTATCTTATCTGGGCATATCTAAAATTCTGAGATTAATTTCTCATTACTCAATGACTTGATCGTACATAAGGATAATATAGTTTTTTAAATGAACACTTTGACATATAATTGTCATTACATATCTCTGATGTGCATTGCCTAAGTTCAAAAGAACAAAAGGGTTTTAAGAGTCCTTGCTGCTTTGTGACTTGGTTATATGGGAAATCACAAATGATTATCAGGTCTCAGGAGGGAAAATCTGACTCAGAGACACTGTAAACAAAAGCACTCTGTGAATTTTAGGCACAAAAAATACAGAGTTCCATGTTCAGCTTTTCAACAGTTGCATGTAGTACAGTACTTACAAAAAACTATCTCCTTCCTACCCTATGAACAGTGGGAGGTACTACTGTGCATTTCCTCATTTCTAAGGAGGACTGAGATGAAACAGTGACAGAGGGAATTTAGGCCACATTTTAGATGCATTTTTCATACAGAAAAACTGTTAGATACTGGGGCATGTTTTCTTTAACAGATATTTTAAATAGTTTTATTCTACTTACAAGTGAAAATCTGGGAAATGCAGAAAAATATGAAGAAGCTAAAATGCATCCATAATTTAATACCCAGAGATAAATTTTCAGTGGGGAAGCCTTACCACATACAGCCTGAAGCCTCATCCCACCCAAAACCATGCATCGCAAACAGCAAGAACACATCTTCCCTCCCTCCATCTTCCCATCAGTGTCAACCTTACCTTGCTCCAGAATGAATTACAGGTGGCTTCATGACAATGGCTAAGTCCTTTAAACTAGACCTCAGTTGTCACATCTGTCCAAGACACTATCACCTCACATTTGTTAGAAAGATGCCACATGACTGAATGTCACTCATCGAGGGTCTTCCTCACACCATGTACAGTGCTTAATGGTCTCTCCCAGCTCATCTTCAAGCACCATTCAGAGTACAGTGTTAAGGTATTGTGAATTCCTGATTTATCCTAGTGGCAATATACCTTCTTCTGGAAGTTAGAGGGAGCATGGGCAGGGAGAGGGTAGTTGAATAAAATTCTAAATGACAAAGAATTAGGGATTAAGTGACAGTAACATGTAGGAGTTTTCTTTACATGTTAGAAACAGAAGCAATTTATACCTTTTCCTGGCAAATCTTCCTAGCCTCAAAATATTCCAGAATTTCTTTCCATAAACTCTCAAATTTCATGGATGTTCCTGGACAGCACTTGCATCACAAATGTGCTGAGAACCAATCAGAATGAAACATAAAAAGTCTACAAAATGAAAGTATTCTGTGCTCTAAGGGAATCTGAACCTAGGGTCCAAGTGTGTGGTGAGTCCTATCCAAAATCTGTCTTTAAGGCACAGGTGTGCATGCACAGAAGCGCACACTCATCCTACACCCCACCCCCACCACTGCTGCAGATTCTCAGCAGGCCTGCTTTCAACTGCCACATGTTGTTAAGACCCAGTCATGAAGCTTAGTCTCTGGAGGTTTAGGATTGAAAAGGGCACAGAGATCCCGGGTGGATATTCTGAAGACTGAACCTGAAGACAAACTAATTACAACACACTGAAGCAGGCTCACCTGTTTTGCCCTTTCAGTGAGGGCAGAAGCCTCTGCCTTGCCCAGTTTTTTTACCATCTTGTAAAACAGGCTATCTGTATTTTGCAGCAAATCATATGGCCGGGTATATTCTTTCCGTCTCCCTGAATCCAAAACCTGTTAATCAGCAGAAAGAAACCAATTAGCACCAGTGTTTCACAGTAATATATTATGTGTGTGTGTGTGTGTGTGTGTGTGTGTGTGTGTGAAGTCACTTCAGTTGTGTCGGACTCTTTGTAGCTCATCAGGTTCCTCTGTCAATGGGATTCTCTAGGCAAGAATACTGAGTGGGTTTCCATTTCACCTCTAAGGGATCTTTCCAACCCAGGGATTGAACCCGTGTTTCTTATAAGTTTCCTGCAATGACAGGTGGGTTCTTTACCATGAACGCCAAATGTTTCACAGTAATATTAAACCTGGACAATATAGAAACAGGCAGGAAAAGGAGAATAGGGAGAATCTATTCTGGCTGGTGTTTAAATGGTTTGATTCCCCTGTTTTACTAGGCAAACAAAGGCCTAACCTGATCTTTTATTATTATAAGGTTATAGGAAAGGAAGAGAATAGAAGTTTTATAGTATGATGAGCTACACTCAGCAGTATGTAGCATCTTATATTCTGCCCAGAGCATTGGGGGCTGTTATCATTAGTTAGTGCTTTTAGCTCTCAGACTCTGAGCTTTGAGGGATATTTATATAGACTGCAATGAGAGCCAACCAGTCCATTCTGAAGGAGATCAGCCCTGGGATTTCTTTGGAAGGAATGATGCTGACTGAACTGAACTGAGAGGGAGACTGAAAGCGGGACAGAGCTAATATTCTATTTGACTTGGCTGTTCCTGCAGCGTCACCTCAGCAGGGGGACCTGACTCCAGCTCCGAGCTTCCATTAGCACATGGAGAAATAGCCCCATGCACATACGACCAGCAACTGGGCAGTGACCTCTCCTTGGAGGCTTGAGCACCAACTGTAGGGCCTCTCTTCTGAGTTCTTACATCTGAATATCTGTCCTAGCATATGGTAGCTGCTTCCTAAAATCATTACCCCAGTGTTTGCTTTCATTTTTCTAGCCTCCAATTCTTTTGTAGCTAATTTCCTATATTAAATCATTTCAGTTGAAATACTGTTTTTCTCACTAAGCACTTTCTTCTCATGGACTCCCTTCTGACAGCAAGAGCTGAAAAATTCTGCAACCTTAGCCAACAACCTCCTGGCAATCTAAATAAGAGGTTAATTTTTTGATTAAGGGAATCAAAAAATACTGAAACAACTGTGACACAGTGAAAATGACTGTGTTTTAGCCTCTTGAAAAACGAAGCTATAACTTGGGTTTGGAATATTTTCATGATGGGATGTCTTAAAAAATAACAATTCAAATATATGAACATTATATGAAAATATAAGGTTATTGGATATATTATTTAATAGCACATTTTGAAAGTAAAGTTAATTACTCGAGTTATTTTCAGGTATGAAAAGAGAAACCAAGAAAAGATTAAATTTCTTGAGGTTTCTATCAAGTTTGACAAGGAAGGATCAGTGCAAAATTGAATATAAGTGAAAACAACTGCAATGGTGTGGGTCTTACCAGTATCCGTTCACAATCAATAATGGTGCTCAACCTGTGTGTGATGGTTAGAACAGTGCAGTCAGCAAATTTCTCATGGATTTTTTTTTGTATTAGCTCATCTGTTCTGGAATCAGAGAAGTTGATATACTTCAGTGAAGACAGGAAAGGCAGACAAGAGTTAAAAATTAAAAATCAATGCTTTAACATATAATCTTGTTCTTAAAAAACTAAGTATAAAAAGTCTATTTAGAAATTTACTATTTTTCATAAAGTGATGGAAAATAGTCTTCTCTTGAAATTGCTTGAAACTATCAGAAACTGGATTTAGAAATCCAGCTTTCTTAGGATGCCTCATAACAATATTAACAGCATATAACTGTCTTGCTTTCTTCTTTTGTTTTCCTTTGTGATTAACATTATTAAAAGATATCTGTGGGTCAAAGAGAGCATAGAAACACTTTTCAGCATCACTAAATGTTTTCCACTTACTACATTTACAATTTGGATTCCAGGTTTCATGGATCTCAGCTACATACCTTGGATCCACATTGGATGTGGCTTTGTCAAGAATCAATATCTGATTTTTCCTGAGAATAGCCCTAGCAAGGCACACTAGCTGTCTCTGTCCAACACTCAGATTCAATCCTGATTCTGCTAATTCAGTATTCATTTCACTAGGAAGAGCTTTGATGGCCTCTTTAAGTTGTACCTGTGGATACAGAAAGAACAAAATTTCGAAGACAAACGACTGCTGAAGTAGAAAAGCCTCTTAGAATGTTAGAGCTTTGACGTCCTCACGACTTCTTATGCATCTCACAGATACAGCCCTGTGATGGGAAACGCTGTTTCCAGTTAGTGTTCACTGAGAAAGATGGTGGGTAGAGTCAGGTCAGGACAGAAAGAACTTAGTGTCCCCCCGTCCCTGCCACATGCCGTCCACCAACAACCCCCACCTAGGAATTAGGTCAGAAAGTCTCAAAATTGAAGCTATTTCTCCCAATGTGGTTTAAACAGAAAATCTAAAAGGATCTTTATGGTTGAATCAACTTTACCAAAGCACATTTTGCATAAGAGTTGGTACATTAAAAGGAATTAAAAAAACATTAGAGAAAGTATGGTTCTCTAAAGATATAATCTTATTAACAGTACAATTTTTTAACATTTAAAATAATACAAATTTAAACAATGGAAAACTCAATCTTATTCATTAGTAATCCTGGGATACTTCCCAAGCTTAGTCTATAAATAGTAGACCAGTCAAGTGCATTTTCTTCAATATCATAAATGTCTTCCAGTGAATGAAAACTCACAAAACAAGATAAAATATTACATCTTATCTCCCCCACAATATGGATATATGTGATGTTTATACTAATCTATCTTCATAAAATAATATTCATAAGATTAAAAAAAAACCAAATCTTTAACCACCAAATATAATCTGAAAGTACACTCAGTGGTAGGGGTCAGTTCAACAAATATTCATTTTGGAAAAATATTATGGAGCAAGAAGCAAACTCAGGCTGTATTTAAAGTGAAAGAACAAAGAAGAAATACACTTCTAATTAAGAAACCAACAGATCGATGGCCAATAAGTTATGTGACACAGTACAACATCAGATAACAAAATACCCAGGGTGAATGAGTAGCATTTTTGCGATATCCTAAATGCTGGAGCACTTCCACAAATGTGATCCTGAACTGTGCTCCTAATGGAATCCAATTCCTAGAAAGCAGAATTCTGAGTCAGGATTAAATATGGTATTGGTATTTAGTGACAGCATAAAAGGTGTACAAACTCTAAAGGGTAAAATTTGAATTGTGGTGCAACTCGTTGGTCTTTGTTAAGACTGACATTCTAACTTCGGGGAAATAATCTCACACTTAGTCCTGAGTTGGATGACATCACAAAACTAATCTGGTTTTTTTCTTTTCTTTCAGGTTGTCCATATCTGCTTCATGACAAATAAGAGTTGTAAGGGGTAGTGTTTTTCATAAAATACTGTTTTCTGAGACATTGCATTTATTTATGAATCAGGGATAGTTATGAGATAATATGAATATCAAAGCTCTCTGTAGTGTAATCATAAAATCATGGTATAAAGTATTAGAATAGAAGAAAAGGGCAACAGATGCAGTAGACAATAATAGACAATAATAACAAGAAGTTACAACTAGAGAATCTGAACACATTAGATGATAGTGTAATATTACTGTTTTATTTCTTATTCGAGATGATTGTGTTAGATTATGCAAAAGAATGTCCTTGAAAAGGATAGAGATTGTGTTTCTTTTTTTTACAGCTTTTATGTGCTTTTATTATTATTATTTTTTTTTGATGACTGTGATAGACCCAGAATCTGCAATGATGCCTGTCTAAGAAGATCTCAGAGATATTTGTTGGCAGTGTGAAGGCAGAAGTGAATCTCATTATATGACATTATCTGTTCCTATAAATTAGAAAGTAAATCCATATAGACAGTTTACATATAACACTATTATTACTTATAAAAGGATTATATTCTAATAACAATTAACTGGCTCTAGAATATCACATCACACTATAAACATCCGGATGCCTGGGGCTGGTGCACTGGGACGACCCAGAGGGATGGTATGGGGAGGGAGGAGGGAGGAGGGTTCAGAATGGGGAACACATGTATACCTGTGGCAGATTCATTTTGATATATGGCAAAACCAATACAATATTGTAAAGTTAAATAAAATAAAATTAAATTCAAAAAAAGAAAATTATAATTTAAGGAAAATGGAGCAAATAATACTATTCAAAACTGTACATCTCAATATGAAATACTTCAGATCATTTTTAATGTTGGGAAAATAATAGAATAGAGAAAAATTGAAAAACAATAAACTGAACTTATAAGGTATCCTATTTCTGTCATCATAAACATTTTTAAAGTAACCTGCTGTGTAGTGTATCTAATAGGTGCCAACACTTCTCACAGGAGGTTAACACAGATGTCAGATGGTTCCCACATTTCATGGAACCTTCTTACTTCTCAAAAAGAAAGGCTGGTGTGCGCTAGAAGAAAACAGGGAAATGCAATCAACAAATGGGGAAGAGTTTTTACTAGAGCAGGGCCAGCAATAAAGGAAGTTCACTTAATACAAGGCCCCGGGAAATGGACATGTGACCTGTTGCCACCACAAGGACTGAACCACGTGGTTCCTGATGCATAGGCTGCTGACGTCCAGGTTTCTGGATCTTGGTTTCCTGTGTGATGAGACACACTTGTGTCCTAACAGAGATACTATCGATGCTGGATTTGTGTAACACAAAATTTTTTAAAGAAATAAGCCATACTTCTCTGAAGTGAAGAAATAAACCAAACATTTAGTACCTATTTATCAAGTGCTACGTTTTAAAAGCAAAAGACTGAGCTAGGTTCCATGAGATATTAGAAGTCTATCTATGGTTTAGAAATCTAAAGTTTCTGCCATCAGTAGAATCAATTTGCAAAACTAGGGCTAATACACAAAATAATTAGTATTAAAATATACAAACCAATAGCAACTTAATAGTCAAATTTTTTTCATGCAAGGGTAGGGAAATTCAGTGAGGTAGAGCAAGGGGAAACACAGCACAAATAACAGAAACTCCTCTAGAAATTAACATATCTATATAAAAACTGAGCCGAAACACCAGGGTTCTGTTACCTGCATTCATGCTGCAGCATTAAAATTATATAATCGTCAATAAGTAATCATCACATTCAAACTAAATAATTTACTTTTATAAACACTTCCTTATGAAACTTCATCACATTGTGTTGGAATGATCTTGTTTCGGATCAGATCAGATCAGTCGCTCAGTCGTGTCCGACTCTTTGCGACCCCATGAATCGCAGCACGCCAGGCCTCCCTGTCCATCACCAACTCCCGGATTTATCTTTCAGTTAATAATGAAAAACCAGTGTCTCCACTTAGATAGCCCCTAAGGCCAGAGGAATAAAATGAACACTGGAGGGTAATTAGGGTAATTAATTTACTAGGTCACTCATAGAATGTGATCCCACAGTTTTAATGTCTAGTTTAATGCTCTGTTAAGGACAAAATAATGTATCTAGTTGCTTGGGGTTCTATAGAAAAAGCTAAAATGAAAACATGAGGAATTATATTGTTGGTTTTCATTATCAATACACACATTTTAAGTGTACCCATCTCATCACTGTTCTACTGGAAAGTAAGCAGTTAAAATGATAAGCTTCCCTTAATTACTTGCAATGCTATGAATGTACACACACAGATACTGATGCTAACAAGTTAGTAGCATTACATAAATTACCTCTTCTAAGACATTCCACAGTTCCTCCTCCAAATACTCATTAAAGGGATCCAAATTTTTCCTCATTGTTCCAGAGAATAAAACAGGTTCCTAAATACCACGAAATAGTGAACATTAGTACCTTAGTCTCTTTTCTTTTCTTTTTTTTTGTCTCTTTTCATTTTAAATCAATGCTTATAGAAAAGAATGAAAATACAAAATATCAAAATTCACTGCAATTATTAATATTAAAGTTACAAATGTATGTTTACAAAACAGTATCTTTAAAATAATTTTCCATTGTACAAAGCGTGCTACAAAAAATTCTCTGGACTATTAAACACTAAAAGAAGAAAGTGTTTAAGAAGTATTTTCATCTTAATAAAAAATAAATGAAGAAAAGAAAGGAAAATTTTATTTTTTGAAAAAATTTGTCATTCTGGTAATAAATATCTGGTTAAACACACACACACAAACTGACATTATAATCACATGGGAAAGTTTACATCAAGATCTACATAAATTAATGGTCAATCCTGGTGTGACTGGGAAACATCAACTGCATGATTAGTTGAGGCTTGTGCTTCAAAGCAAAACCATTCAATATTTATACTTTGGCAGTGAAGAATAAACCAGGCTATTTTCTCCATTGGTCAGACTGCCTTCTAGGATCTGGAATCTCTCCCCAGGTGTGAATGGAACATCCCCACATGTTCAAAGAGAAAGTCAGCTCCTGGGGCCTGAGGCACCTCTGTCCGTGGAGAGATCACCTCTGATTCTGCATCAGCTGGTCCCCACATTCTCTCACCTGTGCATCAGGATGACCTGCCTCACAGAACCTCGTTAGTAACTGCAAGGCCAGGAGGACCTGAAACCCACTGTGACATGAGCCATTATAAAATTGTTTAAATAGCTTTTCCTATTCATCTACCTATTCATCATCAGGAGGAGCCACAAGTAAATTACATTGGAATCATATACCTCCTGAGTTTCAAGAGAGAATATGTACATAAGCTCATGTAGACAACTTACGTTTTCTTCTGGAAGGCTCTAGTAAGCCAGGTCATAAGAATATGGGCAGCAGAGAAGAGCCCAATACGCCCCTTTCAGTGAAGAGGGCAGGACAAGGGGAGGCACATGTGTGGGAGCAAGAGGAGACCTGACTCTTCCACAAGTGCCCGGAACTGCTCAGAATCCCCAGCCTCAAAATCCTGCCTGGTCTTGGGGCTGGACTTTCCTCCTCACTTTAAAAAAGCCTGAGAAGAAAGATGAAGAAGACAAATATTTCTCTTCCCTAGTCATGATGAAGAATGACAATCAGAGAGCCTCCCATATCTTCTTTCCCTATTGTCTCAGTTTTAAGTCTAGTGATCAAGAAATGAATGCAGAAGGCACAGGACAGTGTGCCACCAAAAGAAATATATCCCTAAGGAAAGTCCAAAATTAAAAATATACTATGTAGGGAGCTTCATTTGCACAAAGTTGATTAAGTGACCGATAAGCTTACAAACATTGAAAATCACTGGACATACAACATTTAAAGATGACTGTTGAACTGAAGTGAAAAATCCAGAGACTCAAGTTTAAAGTTTCCCTTAAAACTCTTGAATTTAGGAACAAAGATTAACAACCATCTAAGCAATAGCAAGAGTTCCTTGTCAGGAAAATAACCATCATTGTACCCCAGATTTTATAAAAACTTTTTACTCTTTGTAATTTTCAACCCTAAGATTCCCCCATGCAGGCGATTTCTCATCCTTTAGCTGTTATCTACGAATTTTACACAAACAACTGGCCAGGTGAGGGGAGGCTGGTCCCCAGTGTTCCTCGCCCTTCTCTTCTCCACCTTCCCTCCATTATCCAGGTCCTTTCAAGTAAGCAGGTACTCCCTGAATGTGATCTCAACTGGCGCTCTTCCTGGGGAATATACTTAACTACTTCAGATCTTGAACACAAAGGATGCATACACTTCAACTATCTGTTGTATTTAAGGAAATTATTTAGGAAAAGCTTTCATTTTTGCTTTATCCTGAAACTTTGAATACAAATTGAGGAGTACTTCTTAAGAACACATTATTCATCTTTTAAAGTTCCCCCGAGAATTGATGGCCTATGTCCCCACTCCCCTGTCTCTGGTTCCTACTCAGGTCCTTGCTGCCATCACACCTCCCCCCATTCTGAGCTGTTCATGGCAGGACCAACAGCGATGGGGATAAGCCTGGGAGAGAGAGATGACCCCAGAAGCTTGCTGCTGTTCCCAGGATCACAGGTAACAGGGATTCGGGGAACATGATGTGGACCTGGCTCACCTGAGTGGGGCAACTCAAAGAAACAGCACTGGGCTCCCCCTTATGCAGAGTCTGCTCTCAGCTTCCTAGGCTCCCTAAATCAGGGTGTTGACGCACAAGCATCACAGCTAGATACTAATTTGAGGGGAGAAGGGGGTGCACGTTTTCTGCACACAGACAAGTTAACTTCAAGTAACCAAACCAACAGACTTTTCTCCATCTCTGAACCAACAATACAGTGTAACGACAAAGGTCTCTTGGCTGGGGAGGGGTACGAATTTGAATATCTTCTCCTGACACTTATTATCCCATAATATATAAATGAAAAAACCCATTTCAAAAACTGATATTCTCCAAAGGAGACTCAAAAACTGATATTCTCCAAAGGAGACTCAAAACAGAAGGAGTCATATCTTCTGACTTTACTAAACTTTTGTTATATTTTGGGGAAAATATCTCATGATAACATCATTCAGTTTAACTAACACTTATTGAAAACAAAAAATAAATTTGGAGTCAGACAATTCTAAGTTCTGATTCAACTCCTCATTACTTATTAGACTCAGGATAAATTATTTATCTTTTCAAGACAGTTCCATTACTGGAAATTAAGGTTAGCATTGCAAGGCTGCTGTGACAATCTGAAACACAATGGAGTTCCTGATGTGAAACTAACATGGACCAGGAGCCCAGCCCAACAGGGAGCCAGCCAGGGACAGTGTTGGTCAAACTTCAGATATAGTCGGTGGATGATGAAATTAATTTTGTGCACTGTGATCATCATTTTGTCTTTTATATGAAGTAGAATAGAACTGGTATCACAGAAAATATGAGAGCACAGAGCAATAGTAATGTTGTTTTGTGACATTTTTGTTTCTGTGTGTGTGTGTGTGTGTGCATGCATGCACATGAAATCATGATATGAAGGAGTTCTATCAAGGACCACAGTCAACAGCCACCTGAAGTCTTGCACAAGCAGAGTAATTTGCTTCTCAGCCTCTGGAGTTGGGAATCTCTTTAAATTTACTTTGAACCCTATTAGTATATTTTGGAAATTAATTCATTGCTGATCACATCATTTACAAATATTTTCTTCTTTTCCATAGGGTTTTTTTTTTTTTTTAATGGCTTCCTTCGTGCTATATTTTTAAGTTTAATCAGGTCACATTTGTTTATTTTTGCTTTTGCTTCCATTACTTTAGGGGTCAGATCAAAAAAAAAAATAGTGCTATGATTTATGTCAAAGTGTATTCTGCCTATGTGTTCCTCTAAGATCTTGTCTTACTAAGTATCTTGTCTTATAGATCTTTGCTCATTTATTCATTTTTTACTTTATTTTTTTATATGGTATTAGAGAATGTTTTAATTATTTCTTTTACATGCAGTCATGAAGATTTCCCCACACTATTTATTGAAAAGACTATCTTTTCTTTATTACATATTGTTACCTCTTTTGTCTTAGATTTACTGACCATAAGTGCATGGGCTTATATCTGGGTTTTTTATCCTGTTCCATTAATCTATGTGTCTGGTTTCTGTGACAGTAACATACTTTTTCATTACTGTGTCTCTGTAGTATAGTCTGAAATCAGGGACTGTGATTCCTCCAGCTATGTTCATCTTTCTCAAGATTGTTTTGGCTATTTGTGGTCTTTTCTGTTTCCATGCAAATTTTTTAAAATTTTTTTGTTCTAGTTTTGTGAAAAATGCCACTAGCAATTTGATAGAGACTGCATTGACTCTGTAAATCGTCTTGGCTAATATGGTTATTTTTAACAATATTGAATCTTTCAATCCAAGAATACAGTTTATCTTTTCATCTGTATGTATCATCTTAAATTATTTTCAGCAGTATCTTACAGGTTTTGTATACAGGCCTTTTACCTCCTTAGGTAGGTTTATTCCGAGTTTTTTTTTTTTTTTCCCTTTGATGTGATGTCAATGGGATTGTTTCCTTAATTTCTCCTTCTGATACTTTGTTTCTAGTCTATATAAACACAGTCAATATCTGTATAGACAATGGCTTATACAGCTCAATATCAAAGAAACAAACAAGCTAATCAAAAAATGTGAAGAAGACTTAAATAGACATTTCTCCAAAGACACACAGATGGTCAATAGACCCATGAAAAGGTACTCATCATCACCAATTATTCAGTTCAGTCACTCAGTCATGTCCGACTGTTTGCAACCCCATGAACTGCAGCACGCCAGGCTTCCTTATCCATCACCAACTCCTAGAGCTTGCTCAAATTCATGTCCATCAAGTTGGTGATGACATACAACCATCTCATCCTCTGATATCTCCTTCTCCTCCCACCTTCAATTTTTTCCAACATCAGGGTCTTTTCTAAGGAGTCAGTTTTTCGCATCAGGAGGCCAAAGTATTGGAACTTCACCTTCAGCATCAGTCCTTCCAATGAATATTCAGGACTGATTTCCTTTAGGATTGACTGGTTTGATCTCCTTGCTGTCCAAGAGACTCTTAAGAGTAGTCTTCAACATCTCAGTTCAAAAGCATCAATTCTTCTGTGCTGAGTTTTCTTTATAGTCACTAATTATTAGAGAAATGCAGATCAAAACTACAATGAAACATCACCTCACACTGGTTAGAATGACCATCATTTAACATCTACAAATAATAAATGATGGAGAGGGTGTGGAGGAAAGGGGACCCTCCCACACTGTTGGTGGGAATGTAAATTGGTACAGCTACTATGGAAAACAATATGGAGGTTCCTTAAGGAATTGAAAAAGAGTTACTGGGTGATCCAGCAATTCCCCTCCTCAGCAAATATGTGGAAAACATAAAAACTAATTCAAAAAGATACATGCACCCCAGTTTTCACAACTTTTCTATTTACAATAGCCAAGGTATGTCCATGGGCAGATGAATGGATAAAGATATGATGTACACACACACACACACACACACATACACACACATACACACACAGAGAAATATTATTCAGCCATAAAAAGAATGAAATAATGCCATTTGCAGCAACATAGATGAAGCTAGAGATTATGAGACTAAGTGAAATAAGTCAGCAGAGAAAGACAAACATCATATGAGATCACTTATATGTGGAATCTTAAAAAAAATTAAATGAACTTATTTACAACACAGAAACAGATTCACAAATATAGAAAACAAACTAACTGTTACCAAAGAGGAGAGTAGAGGAGAAGGATAAGTTAAAAATCTGTGCTTAAGAAATACACACCACTATTTTGCTGTACAATTGAAACACTGTGAAAAAAATAATCAGACACACACAAAATCTGACACCTGGCTCTGCCCCTTACTTGATAAGTGGGAAAAGCCCTTAGGGCCTCAGTTTTTAAATCTGTTAGGTAAGGATAACTACAGAATTGTGAGTCAGATTAGATCAGATCAGATCAGTTGCTCAGTTGTGTCAGACTCTTTTCGACCCCATGAACCGCAGCACACCAGGCCTCCCTGTCCATCACCAACTCCCGGAGGTCACTCAGACTCACATCCATCGAGTCAGCGATGCCATCCAGCCATCTCATCCTCTGTCGTCCTCTTCTCCTCCTGCCCTCAATCCCCCCCAGCATCAGAGTCTTCTCCAATGAGTCAACTCTTCGCATGAGGTGGCCAAAATACTGGAGTTTCAGCTTTAGCATCATTCCTTCCAAAGAAATCCCAGGGCTGATCTCCTTCAGAATGGACTGG
>SJYU01005233.1:683878-712899 GCA_006410795.1 Tragelaphus strepsiceros | reverse complement strand
TTTTTTTTTTTTTTGATTTTTGTTTCTTTGCTCTACAATTTATATTTATACAAACAATTTAGTTTATATTATAAACAACAAATAAAAAGAAAATTACCAAGCACCATGAACAATAAGAGAAATTAAAGAGTAAAGTCATTCCAGAAAGTATTACTCTTTTTACTTAAGCAGAAATAATATTCAAAGGCCAGTAACCCAATCATTAGGAATAATAACAGTTTCTGATGACTGAGCATTCCCAAGAACCAGACATGGGCACAAACCTTATCTCACCCAGTTGTGTGTGCTAAGTTGCTTCAGTCATGTCAGACTCTCTGCTGCCCCATGAATTCATAGCCCACCAGGCTTATCTGTCCAAGGGATTTTTCCAGTCAAGAATACTGGAGTGAGTTGCCGTGTCCTCCTCCAGCAGATCTTCCTGACCCAAGGATTGAATCTGCATCTCTTATGTCTCCTGCATTGGCAGGCAAGTCCTGTACCACTAGCACCACTTGGGAAGCCCAGATACATCTTTACAACAAATCTGTGTGGCAATGATTCCCAGGCCTGGTTTAAAGATGAGGACACTGAAGTCTGGAAGCTGAGTGATGTCAATAAGGCCCCACAGTCCTTTGAGGCAGAGCAGGAATAAAACTGTGGGTCACATTGACACTTGGTCTATACAAACATTCTATCCCTGGCTGCCTCTGGAATGATTTTCTGGGAACTTTACACATTGCTAGTTCTCTACAGATATTCCCTCTTTTATCAACCAATATTGTACCTTAGACACAAAGGCATATAGAGAGGAATCCACGTGTATACAATGTTTGGCACTATTTTGTAAGGATACTCTCTGGAGTGTGTATGTTGAATATGCTCAAAGGAAGGGTGGAAATCAACAGAACAGAACAGAACTAAACTATGTTGATGGTATGTAAAACTACCATCTTACATATGATGGCATGAAAGACTAAAGGTATGTTTAGTCTTTGCTCAGATGTGCTTCCAAACATTATTGGCAGAGCCAAGTATTTTCTAACATTATTTCTTTATCTATAGAGTTATTTTATGTACACTAGCATACAATTCTAATTAAGAAGCTTTAAAAATAAGGCAGGGTATGTTTCGAAAGCTTTACATCAAAGAAAATGAAAGGACTCTACAGACATGCCCTTTATTTCTACTAACTAATCTCATTTGGACATTTCAGAGATGAGTACCATCAAAACGTAAAACTTGGGAATCTAAACTCCTTTATTTTCTACTGTAACCACAAGTCATGAATTAAATAGCCAGAGAATATCTTTAAATATGGAGACTGAACATGCTAAAAAGTTCTTCCCATTTTTCCTGAAAGGGATGCTGCTACTGCTGCTAAGTCGCTTCAGTCGTGTCCAACTCTGTGTGACCCCATAGATGGCAGCCCACCAGGCTCCACCATCCCTGGGATTTTCCAGGCAAAAACACTGGAGTGGGTTGCCATTTCCTTTTCCAATGCGTGAAAGTCAAGTCGCTCAGTCATGTCCGACTCCTAGAGACCCCGTGGACTGCAGCCTACCAGGCTCCTCCGTCCATGGGATTTTCCAGGCAAGAGTACTGGAGTTGGGTGCCATTGATACCTTTACATTTTTTTTAATTGTGGTAAACTACATATGAAATTTACTAGCTTGATCAGCTGTAAGTGCACAATTCAGAGGTATTAAGTACATTTACAATGTTGCACAGCGATCACCACCATCCAGCCACAGAACTCCTTTCGTCTTTCAAAACTGAAACTCTGTAGACATTAAACAACAACTCCCCACTCCCAGCAGCTCATGGAACCCACAATTCTAATTCCCATCCCTGTGAATTTAGTACTCTAGGTACCTCATATTAGTAGAATCATATAGAATTTGTCCTCTGTGACTGGCTTATTTCATTTAATTACCACAAGGTTCATCTGTGTTGTAGCACAAGTCAGAATTTCCTTCCTTTCTAAGGCTGAATAATACTCCACTGTATACACATATGCACCACATTTTGTTTATTGATTCATCTGTCAATGGACCTTTAGGTGCCTTCACCTTTTTGCTACTGAGAATAATGCTGCTATGAACATGCAAGTACAGGTATCACTTCAAGAACTTTATTTCAATTCTTTTGGGTTTATACTCTAAAGTAGAATTGCTAGATCATATAATAATTCTATCTTTAACTTTTTTCAGAATTGACCAACTTGTTTTCCACAGTGGCTTCACTATCTTACATTCCTACCAGCAATGAACAAGGATTCTAACTTCTCTACATCCTTGCCAATACTGCCAACCCATTTTCTTTCTTTCTCTCTTTCATTTTTCTTTTGTGACAGTAGATGTCTTAAGGAGTATGAGGTAGCATTTCACTGTAGTCTGAAAAGCTGTATCTTGGTTTCAAAAGTACTTAGACATATGCATTACCACATGTAAAATTAGATAGCCGGTGGAAATTTGCTGTATGATACAGAGAACTCAAATTTGGTGCTCTGTGATAACCTAGAGGAGTGGGATGAGGTAGGAAGGAGGTAAAAGAGGGAAGGACATATGTATACCTATGGCTAATCCATGTTGATACATGGCAGAAGCCAAAACGATATTATAAAGCAATTATCCTTCAATTAAAAATAAACTAATTAGAAAAAAACAAGAGTACTTAGAGTAATTCCAGGTATTTTAGAGGACACTGGTATACAGCAACAGCTGTACTCAGTCATAAGGCCCAAGCCCACGTTCTCCTTCCCTTTTGGTGCCATGCTGAAATGCTTCCTAATAAACAGGCATTTCAGGGCACATTACATCCACATTCCAGGAAGCACATTTGCCTGGCGCTTTGTGTCTCATCTATTCTCTGTTTCTCATCTCAAGAGGGTGTTTTTCTGAGCTTTGTTTGATAGGCAGATGATTATGGAGTATAAAAATAAAACCTCAAAAAATTAAAAAAAAGCAAATCTGTCAAAACAGAGGGCAGGATGAAAGATTAGGACTCCTGGCCTCCATTGCCCTTGGCTATATACCTGGACACAATCAAGGACAGAAATGGTAAAGGCCTAACTGAACCAGAAGAGATGAAGAAGAGATGAAAAGAATACACAGAAGAACTATACAGAAAGGACCTTAATAACACAGATAACCACCATGCTGTCATCAATCTCCCAAGCCAGACATTCTGGAGTGTGAAGTCAAGTGGGCCTTAGAAGGCATCACTACCAACAAAGTTCCCAGGTGGAGATAGTGGTAAGGTATGAAAGTAGGGAAAACCACTAGACCATTCAGGTATGACCAAAATCAAATCCCTTATGATTATACAGTGGAAGTGAGAAATAGATTTAAGGGCCTAGATCTGATAGATAGAGTGCCTGATGAACTATGGGATGAAGTTAGTGACATTGTACAGGAGACAGGGATCAAGACCATCCCCATGGAAAAGAAATGCAAAAAAGCAAAATTGCTGTCTGGGAAGGCCTTACAAATAGCTGTGAAAAGAAGAGAAGCAAAAAGCAAAGGACAAAAGGAAAGATATAAACATCTGAATGCAGAGTTCCAAAGAATAGCAAGAAGAGATAAAAAAGCCTTCTTCAGCGATCAATGCAAAGAAATAGAGGAAAACAACAGAATGGGAAAGACTAGGGATCTCTTCAAGAAAATGAGAAATACCAAAGGAACATTTCATGCAAACATGGGCTCGATAAAGCACAGAAATGGTATGGACCTAACAGACGCAGAAGATATTAAGAAGAGGTGGCAAGAATACACAGAAGAACTATACAAAAAAGATCTTCACGATGCAGATAATCATGATGGTGTGATCACTGACCTAAAGCCACACATCCTGGAATGTGAAGTCAAGTGGGCCTTAGAAAGCATCACGATGAATAAAGCTAGTGGAGGTGATGGAATTCCAGTGGAGCTATTCCAAATCCTGAAAGATGATGCTGTGAAAGTGCTGCACTCAATATGCCAGCAAATTTGGAAAACTCAGCAGTGGTCACAAGATTGGAAAAGGTCAGTTTTCATCCCAATCCCAATGAAAGGCAATGCCAAAGAATGGTCAAATTACTGCACAGTTGCACTCATCTCACACCCTAGTAAAGTAATGCTGAAAATTCTCCAAGCCAGGCTTCAGCAATATGTGAACCGTGAACTTCCTGATGTTCAAGCTGGTTTTAGAAAACAGAGATCAAATTGCCAACATTGGCTGGATCATGGAAAAAGCAAGAGAGTTCCAGAAAAACATCTATTTCTGCTTTATTGACTATGCCAAAGCCTTTGACTGTGTAGATCACAATAAACTGTGGAAAATTCTGAGAGAGATGGGAATACCAGACCACCTGATCTGCCTCTTGAGAAATCTGTATGCAGGTCAGGAAGCAACAGTTAGAACTGGTCATGGAACAACAGACTGGTTCCAAATAGGAAAAGGAGTACGTCAAGGCTGTATATTGTCACCATGTTTATTTAACTTATATGCAGAGTACATCATGAGAAATGCTGGACTGGAAGAAACACAAGCTGGAATCAAGATTGCCGGGAGAAATATCAATAACCTCAGATATGCAGATGACACCACCCTTATGGCAGAAAGTGAAGAGGAACTAAAAAGCCTCTTGATGAAAGTGAAAGTGGAGAGTGAAAAGGTTGGCTTAAAGCTCAACATTCAGAAAACGAAGATCATGGCATCTGGTCCCATCACTACATGGGAAATAGATGGAGAAACAGTGGAAACAGTGTCAGACTTTATTTTTCTGGGCTCCAAAATCACTGCAGATGGTGACTGCAGCCATGAAATTAAAAGACGCTTACTCCTTGGAAGGAAAGTTATGACCAACCTAGATAGCATATTCAAAAGCAGAGACATTACTTTGTCAACAAAGGTTCGCCTAGTCAAGGATATGGTTTTTCCTGTGGTCATGTATGGATATGAGAGCTGGACTGTGAAGAAGGCTGAGTGCCGAAGAATTGATGCTTTTGAACTGTGGTGTTGGAGAAGACTCTTGAGAGTCCCTTGGACTGCATGGAGATCCAACCAGTCCATTCTGAAGAAAATCAGCCCTGGGTGTTCTTTGGAAGGACTGATGCTAAAGCTGAAACTCCAATACTTTGGCCACCTCATGCGAAGAGTTGACCCATTGGAGAAGACTCTGATGCTAGGAGGGATTGGGGGCAGGAGGAGAAGGTGACAACAGAGGATGAGATGGCTGGATGGCATCACTGATTCGAATGACGTGAGTCTCAGTGAACTCTGGGATTGGTGATGGACAGGGAGGCCTTGTGTGCTGTGATTCATGGTGTCGCAAAGAGTCGGACACGACTAAGTGACTGATCTGATCTGATGGTTGACACATGAAAATTTAATTAATTAAATATTTCTTAATTGTCAATAAGTTTAGATTTGATATGGATAAAAGTATGTTTTAATGAGAGAAAAGATATAACAATGTATAGCCAAAACAGTTAGCAAAAAGGTTACTTTTTAAATTTTGTTGCCTATATTTTGGAATGGGATTATTGGCCAAATGATGAGTATTTCTGTTTGGGAGAGCTTTCCTTTTCTCATCCAGACATTTTCAACTGCTCAAAACATGAGTAGAATAAACTATTGTATATATCGTATATGTCCCTATAGGGAGACAAAAATAAACATATATGGAAATAATGCAATTATGATATCTATATTAAGCATATTATATGAAAATAAAATATCTCCCTAAGAAATCTTTGGTTAACTTCTGTGTCCCATATCTACAAATCTAATACTGACAGGCAGCTCTATTCATTCATCTTTCCTGAAGAAATGCCAATGAAAATATAATAGTTTTGTAACTCTTAATCAGAAAAGTACTTTACAAACAGAAAGTTACAGGTAAATTTCAATTGATGACGCTGGGTTGTGTTTTTCTTCTGTTACACAAAATCATGAGAAGTGTTGCCAAAAGAGTGTTTAGGATAATAAAAAGGAAAAAAAGAAAAAAGAAAAAAACTCCAGATGTTCTTGAACAAAATTTTATTCCTATTACTAGTCTGTATAGTGAACAGTTGGACACTTATGATTCATTGACTTGATTACTGTTAATTTAGTGCCAGTAATCTCCTAACCTTTAGATTTAATTGAAGTAAAGCCCATAATGCAATGTCTTATTTTATTTCATACTTGCCAAGCATCAGATTTGCTTTGTATTTGATGCAGATAGAGTGTAAGTGTACGATTATGGAATATTTTTAAGTAAAATACCAGAAAAGTATGCCAACCAATTAAAAACCAAAAACGAACATCACATTATAGTATAATTTAGTTATGTGCTCCCTCATGAAATCTCAATGAGTTAAAGCACTCAATCTATTCTCTTTTTGAGTTTTCTTGTGTTTTAGCAGGATGGGGAATTGCTCGAACAACTTAGGCAGATAGAAAGATTAGGTCTCAAAGCAAATCTTTTGGAAGTAGGTGTTAAAGGAGCCACTGCTGATTAAAATTACACCAGTATGAACTACAAAGATAAACTGGTAGATGCCTTAATTTTCATATAAACAGAGAAAGAATGAATATACCCTATTGTGAAGATTCCACTCTTGAAAATACTTTACAGATATGAGTGCTTTTGTGTATCAGGAAACATGCACAAGAAAAAATCATAGAGTAAACTCTACACTGACAATAGACTGATTAAGTAATGTGTGCCATAATCACCAATGGCATATTATGCACCAACAGACATGAGTGAAATAGTTACATACCAAGATATTGATTAATTTTGTGGTGTAAAGTTTAAAAAATCTGGAGACATAGAACACAATGTATGCTATATGATTCCAGTTATATATATTTTAAAAACTGAGAATACTCAGGAAAATTTAGGAATAAATAATTGGATATTACCTGCTATGGACTGTCTCCCTCAAATTACTGTGTTGAAACTCTAATACCCAATGTGATGGTATTTAGAGATCAGGCCTCTGGAAAGTATTTAACTCATGATAATGGAGCCCCCAAGATGAGATTAATGCCCTTGTAAGAAGAACTCTCTTCCATGTCAGAATGCAGTGAGAAGACAGTTTTACGTAAACCAAGAAATGGGCCCTCACCAAGAACCAAATCTGCCAGCACCTTGATTGTGGACCTCCCAGCTTCCAGAACTGTGAGAAACAAATATTTGTTGTGGAAGGCACTCAGACTACAATAATTTGTTATAGCAGCCTGAACAGACTGAAACAGTAACCTAAAGTGAAAGGCAAGAGGAATTGCAATAAAGTCCATTAGGGGAGTTAATTTTAGAGGATGGGCTACTTATTCCAAAGAGGCACACTGGAAGAGAGGTGTTGGGTTGCTGAAGAATATTTTATTCCTTGATCTTTAACAGTTGAACATTATTTGATAATTGGTTAAGTGATACACGCACAGTTTTATGTATTCTTCATTATGTGTTGTATGTCACAATAAATTTGGTTAAAAACAAAAAGAAGGATCAGAAAGGGATCAAGAAAATAAATAATTCTAAGATTAATATTTAAGAGGAGAAGTAAATTCAAGGATGGTTACACTCAAACATGGTAGAGTGGAACTGAGACTGATCTCTGCATATTCTCCTTCTATGGGGAGATTTGTCTTGCCAGGTTGCTCTCAGTCTACTGCTTTGCATATAAGCTAGTTAGCTGAAATATAATGCATGCTACAACTATCTAGTTGTTTATACAACAGCTACTAGTTGTTGTATAAATACAACAACTCTGTATTTAGGATGCTAAATACAGAGTTGTTATAAAATACACGGTCGCCAAATGTAAAACAAATGTTACTTATATTAAGTTAGTGAGAAAAATGTAAAAATTATAATAGGATGGTAAAGGGAATTAATTAGAAGTGAAAACTCCTGCTTTAAAAAAATTAATAAAGTTGAGTCAAAACTAATTAATGTAGTTTACCTTTAAAATTAAGTAATTAAAAAATTATAAGTCTCTTAATTTACAATGTTGACATATAAGAATTTAATTATGTTCAAAGACTACATGTTTTTGCTAATAAAGATTATTAATATTATGATGTTACATGGCCAGCCCTTCTTGCATATCTGAATAGAGAAGGAAAAATGTTGCAGAGTGATGTTTTCTTTTGTTATGAGAAAAGTAATTTCTTGATTTCTTAGTGCTTAGATTTATTTCTATTATATGAGGCAACTCACCAAAATAATGCCTAGAGTGACTCTGAATAATGTGGCCATGTAAACAATTTGCTTCCTTCTTTATTACTAGTGCATTATTAAACTTACCAGTTAAATAATTAGGGTTTTTAACTAGTATTTATACATGAAATTGCTTAGTGACTTGCAAAAGAAAAAGTATGATTCGGCAGAAAGCCAGTGAGGTGTTTGTCTCCACAGCTAAAGTGAAGCGACGAGTTTAGGCAATCACTTGGTTAATTCGAGCGTTAAAACTGTTTTTGCTTCAATTGCCTAGATAATCAAAATCAAGCGGCTGGGAATTTTGCCTAAATTTTCTTAGCATTTTGTTCCATTTTTAAGTGAATTTGGTCATAGAAATGTAACTTCAGATATTTTCAGTGCTATTATTTATAAAGAAATGAATGTAACCTGCTACTTTCATCACTCAAATGTTGAGGTAACTCTGGGTTAAATGCAGAAATGAAAAGTTTCCAAACTTTGTTTTGAATTACTCAATCTGTCTTCTGCTCTTTGCCTCTACCTTGTTCCTCCTTTGTTCTTCTTCTTGTTTCTTATCTCCTTTATTTCTAAAATGCACAAACACACACACACACATACGTTTATGTATTACCTGCAGGCTCATTGACTCAGTCGTGTCTGGCTCTTTGCAATCCCATGAACTGTAGCCCGCCAAACGCTTCTGTCTATAGAATTCTCCAGGCAAAAATACTGGAATGGGTTGCCATGCTCTTCTCCATATGCACTAACTCCTTCCAAAAAAGGTCATTAATGTATACATTCTATTTGAATGCACACATAGCTTAGTGAAAGACTGTAAGTTTATTGACAAATTCCCTGAAGAACCAAGGAGTATTATAAGTCAGACCTTGAGTTACTTAGGAGGAGGGGGGCAATGTATATATCATGATATATTCAATCAGATCGCATAAGGCTTTCATTGTGAACAGAATATAATGATGATTGTAGCAAGGGGGTAAGTGGAATACAAGGTAGAATGTCAAGAAATGGTCATAGATAAAAGTAATGGCTTGAGAAGAAGCTGTGTGGACTTCCTGGTCTGTTCAATACACTCGTCACCAAAGTTCTTTATGGTGGAAAGGGATATAATCAGAGTTTTGAGGGGATCACATAGGCATCATGAAGAATGGACTAAAGCAGAGAGAAAAGAGTGAGAGGGAGACCAATTAGAAGATGGTTAAAATAACCCAGGATTAAAATAAAGGGATAATAATAGGCATAGAGCAGAAAGCAAAGATTTTTATGATAATTCTGAGGGATAATAGATATATATTGTAAAGTATTGGTTATAGAACATCTAGGGAAAGTGTATATACATTTGCAAGAAGAGAAGCAGGGAAAAATCAAAATTATTGGAATCAGAAAATTATAAGGAGGCAACAATGATAGAAAAACTAATGACCTAAACTGCCAATACATAATGAAAAAAGAGAAACATAGGAAAATTAGGGGGTTTGTCCTTGAATCTTTTCTTCACAGTTTAGGCATGGACAATACAGTCTGTGGAATTCTCCAGGCCAGAATACTGGAGAGGGTAGCTATTCCCTTCTCCAGGCAATCCTCCCAACCCAGGGATTAAACCCAGGTATCACACAATGCAAGAGGATTCTCTACCAGCTAAGCCACCTGCTGCTGTTGCTGCTAAGTCGCTTCAGTCGTGTCCGACTCTGTGCGATCCCATAGACAGCAGCCCACCAGGCTCCTCCGTCCCCGGGATTCTCCAGGCAAGAATACTGGAGTGGGTTGCCATTTCCTTCTCCAATGCATGAAAGTGAAAAGTAAAAGTGAAGTCGCTCAGTCGTGTCCGACTCTTAGCGATCCCATGGACTGGAGCCTACCAGGCTCCTCCATCCATGGGATTTTCCAGGCAAGAGTACTGGGGTGGGGTGCCATTGCCTTCCCCAGGGAAGCCTAATTAAAGTATATTGTTCAGTAATTATTACTCTTTTTGTTTTGTTTGCTTGCTTTAACTCAAAGAGAGCTATCAAGTCAATGGGTCAAAATTTTAATATACAATAAAACCTAAAAAGACAAACTATTAAAATCTTAAATATATGAACTAGATGGTGACATTTATTTCCTATTCATATTTATTGGAATTTCTTGGGAAAACTAAACATAATTATTTTCTTTGATTTGTGAAAAGTTTTTACAGCATTTTGGTGTAAATATGTGTACTTTTCCAAAATTAAGAATTTTGAAAATTAGATTTATCAGAGGCAATGAGAAGTTTTCCTCCAAGCAAAATTTTAATATTCTATATCTTAGTACAAATGGAACATTTAATAGTGAATACTAAATGATATCCATCCATTCTTTTGTACTTATATAGTTCCACTTTTATTTCTCTCTTATAGTGTTTGTTGCATGATAGTATTATTCTGCACATCTATCTAGTCATCCCTTAAAACCAGCACAGTGCCTGGTTTGTACTTATACAGGGAATAGCTAAAATATTTTTTTTTAATATATTAATAATTTTGCCAGACTGGTGATTATTCTTAGATAACAGTCTATCAAAAATTGTACCCAAGTCCAGAAAAGAATACTACTATCTCTAGACTTTATAATAAATTACTTTTTTAAAGTATTTTGAATTTATGATACTTTTAATGTACTTAATAATCAGAGTGAGAGTGTGCTTTGCCTAGTAACTCAGTATATACTAGGCTCTTAAGGGTCTTCAATATCCAAGTTAATTCTAGACTTAATATAATTATCACCATATAAACAGGAAGCACTTGCTCCCCATTATCATTTAATTCCTATGATACCTATACTGAAAATGTTTCAATTATAAATAAAAGTTGTTGCTGACCAGAACACAAACAACTTTGCTGACAAAAATTCAATAACAAATGAGTGACCCAATTGCCAGTGTAATTTCCCTAAGGAGCAATTCTTTCCATGAAGCTAGCCAAAGAGTTCGTATCTTTTCATGTTACCACCTATATGAATCACAGAAGAATATTGATTTCTATATTAACTCTCAGAGAGCCTGACCTCCTTATAACAGCGCGTGTGTGTTTCCATCTGAAGTGCCACTGAGAGGGGTTGTGCACTTGAATAATTTTCTCCACACCCCTGGGCTCTCCTTGAGAATAAATAAATATACATATTTATGATGTGGCTCCATTTACTTAGGAGTCAAAAATAGCTGCATAATAAAAGCAATGATGTGTTTTAAAATGAATAGCAAATCTCATCGTCCTTAATACAAACACATGCTGTTAATTCTGAATCCCTAAATTTTTATGGAAGCAGCCTCCTGTCTTCATCCTCATAGAACAAGATGTTTAACTTTTTGCTTATTGACATGGATTTAGGAACACAACCTGTAAGAAACACTACATTAAGATGGTCCTGTGATATATTTATCTCTGAATTCTTATGTTTGGTCTCCAGCAGTTATATGTAGTGGCATATTTTCAGAAAATGTGGAACCTGAATCCCTTAGCCAGAAATGTGAACTTGGTCATCTTTATATTTAGTTCCTTTTCCTCCAGACTATGGCTCTCTCATTCTGTATGACTATGTCTTCTGTAATAAGCATATGACAACAGGCGCTCTCTCTACTGAATTACTTAATCTCATTTGAGTGTTGTATAAATTTAGTTTGAAAATTAATGAAGGAAAAGTCCTACATGATTTCCTTCACAAAGTTGTTTTGTCTCGGCACAAGCAAATTCTTACTAACAAACAAGAATGGCTGAATTTCAGTCTTCAGGGGCAAGTGTTTTCATGTGAATTACTCTCAAACAATTACAATTATTAGACATATATCCTGATTGCTACATTGGATCCCATTAGCCCCCAGAATATCTCTGACCTACAGAAGGCTGAATGTCACTTCTGAATGCTTTCATCTGATGAGGTCAGGGCCAAAGAAATAATCATTTTTATTAACTCAAAATTAAATTATTTAAGACTTTAATTATATCTGCCAAATCCCTCACCTTTGGCCATATTTTACTGGCTAGAAGCAAATCATAGGTCTCACCCCACAAGCAAGAGGAGGGCATTATACAGAGCCTGAGCACCAGAGATTGGAGATCATGGGGGTCATCTTCTATTAATGCCTACCTCAGGGGTAGAATCAATAGACATTCCCAATAGATTAGATAAATGGTTCAAGTTAAACAGAGAGGAAAGGACAACCCCTTGATTTTTGCCTGAACAAAAGGAGGGATGATGAGTTATGCTAGTCCTCAGGTGGAGTGACTACAGAACGGAAGTAAAATAATTTCTTTTGGACATGTTACATTTAAAATGTCAATTAAAAAATCAAATAGGATACTGAGCAAATCATCTACCATGCAAGTCTGGAAAACAGAGGAGAGTCCAAAAGAAGAGCTCATTTTCAATTTATACTGCTTACTAAAAATGTATTATATAAAGCATTGCAAGGTAAAAAACAATCTAACAATATATACCTCAAAATGATAGATTAAGCACACACATAGAGAAATATATGTGCTAACTGAATTTTCATAAGCTTTTCCTCAAATATTATTTCCTCAAATATCTCAGAGTAACTGTATCTCTAAATATAATAACTTTATCCTTTATATGGAATTCTCTGGATTTAAAAACACATTATCAGCTTTATTATAAGTGATATAGATAGTAACTTTCATATTTATTATTTCACATGTATCTCTTTTCATATAATGATANTTTATATGGAATTCTCTGGATTTAAAAACACATTATCAGCTTTATTATAAGTGATATAGATAGTAACTTTCATATTTATTATTTCACATATATCTCTTTTCATATAATGATATTGCCATTATCTCATCTATTTTATTTGGTTTTGAGATTTACAATAATATAATATGTTTAGATGCATATTAAACACTAAGATTATGAAACTGCTAGATTTGATTTGGATGAGTTGCTATTCTGGGTGAATAAATTCTTCGTTTTAATTATTTCCTGAGAACCAATAACATGGTAGATGAAAGAGAAAAGAAAAAAAACATTTATGTTTGCTTTACGTTTTGGAAAGAAAGAATTGCTATAACCAAGCTTTCTCTATTTATATTTTACATAATTAAAATGTTCCTGCTTAGAGAACACATTGGATTCTATTATTAAATTAAGCATTGTGATGATGTAGAATTGAAAAAGAAGCATGTAGTGCCAGTGGGCATTTCAAACTGCTCAGCTTTGATGACATTTCAGATAGTAAAAACATTCAGGATTAGAACGAGGTGGAAACAATGTATTTCTGGCAAGTGTGACTCAAATTAATGTGTTTATTTGCAAAGTATAAATAAACATGTTTGTCATAATTTCATTTTTGTGCAGAACTGGTGCTGTATTGAAATAACAGTCTAGTCAAAGCTCAGTATACTCATATTCTAAGCCATTCAGTGGTGAACGGCTTAGAATTATAAATCTCTGAACACGTATGGAAACCATATGGCAAATATATCAGGAAGTTTGAATTTTAAATTATGAGCAGGACTTTGCTAAAATTTCCCTTGATACTCTGCTCTGTGTGATTAATCTGAATTACTCTCACTTTTTCTAAGGAATTTAGTATTTCATTCAATATTGGCCAGAGACAGAAACAGACAAAGTAGTAAGTCCCTACCTTTTCTGAGCTTCAGTAAAAAGGAGAGAAGGGAAACTAGCGATTTTTAAATACATTTTTTAACCTCATAGTTAAGATAATATTGAAAATGAAATAATATTCCAGACTTACTCTAACTATAATTATAATGCATATTTATGTGTTCCATAACTTACAAATTATACTTTTCTCCATATCTTTCTTATATACTTCTCAAAATAAAGTTTCCAAACTATTTATCTTTTCAAGCTATTGTGGTTTATACACAATAGAACATTTTCTCTACTATTGCTAAATATTCTACAAGATAAAAATTGCAATGTTTTTCCTAACACACAGTCATAGTAAATATTTTTTAGTTCCAGTTCTTTGCAAAACTGTACAATTAAATACTGTTAAATTCATCAGCCTGGAAAGGGAAAAAAAAGTATGCTGTTGTCACTTTATTCAGAATTATTTATGTACTTTTGTCTGTAAAGTGCCACAATAATTTAATGCATGCATTTCTTTGTTTAGGTCAGTAGTTTGTTGCTCATAAGTATTTCATAAGCATCTAATCTCTCTGTTCTCCAGAATTTAGTTAAAACATCAATGTTGTAAAGATGAGAGTGAAACTGAGATATAAATATTCAGCAGAGAATAAACATTTTCTTAGAAATGAAATCCCTCTAAGTGTTATAGCACTGTTACAATCTGGCTTTAATCATATAAAAATGTATTTTTATATTTTTAGAATCTATGCAACATACTGATATTCATATGGCTTTATCACTAAAGGACAGCCACTTTTCTGATTAAAAGGAGAGAATCACTACAAAAAAAATCCCTTTTTTTTTGTGCAAATTTTAAGGCATTATAATAACAAATTCTATTGAAAAAAATCATCATGTAATGTACATTCTTCCTAACATTATTGCTAAGTGATTAGGTAAAGAGAAAAATTTACTATTTTAACACTCATAAAAAAATCTCTGTATCTGCTTTAAAAAAAATAAATAATTGCTCATACATTTGAGTTTTCCATACAGATCTACACATGACTATTTCGGGCCAGAATAATTAACAATAATTTAGAAATTCTATATCAAAAAATGAGGAATGGCCCTTCTACTTAATATTGTAAAAATACCAAACTTTCTTCAGTGAATCTTACAGTTTTTTACTTTTCAAGCTTGCCCTGATGACAAGGTCAAATCTGTATCCATAAATACATAGCCTTGCCTCTATTGTCTTTAATAACACTCCAGTGAGTTTTCTTCCAGTCTTCCCACTGATACTTTGGACAGATTTTACAGCTTTCCAGATGCTTTTTACTAAACAAGATCTCTTATCTTTAGCTCTTAAAAAAACTAAGACAAGCCTACACTCAAATTTTAATTTTGCATATAGTAGTTTAAATGTCTGCAGTCTGCCTAGCTCAATTCTGACGTACAAGTCTCAGGGCTAGATAGGAGGAGAGAGAAAGGTGGTGAAGAAAGTAGTTTTTTTCTTATTCTGACTTAAATTTTATCAGATTACACTTTCCACATCTCAAGTCCTCTGTTGTAACTTCAGTTCCATTATATCCTTCTTGTGCCTGGCAATTTCCACATCCCTTGGCAGCAGTTCAAGCCATTTTCACTTCCCTTTCTTCAGTTTTTATCAGCTCTCCGGACATGAGAGAAGTGTACTTGCAAAAGGGGAAAGTTTCTTTGCCACAGGGATGGTGGGTTTGGATATGGTCAGGTGATTTACTCTAAGCACGTGTCTATTCACCAACAAATATCTAAAATTAAATATATTCCTCTTAATAAAATCATTTGTCAATAATAGTTACTATTAATAATATTATGCTATTTCTTCAGGACTACATTGACATTATGATAAGTACGCTTTTACCTCTTCCTTCCCTGAATTACACTGCAAAATATCACAGTAACTGAGAAATAATGGTTCAGTGCTTGAATTACTCCTAATTCTCAGCATTCCTGACCAGAGAGAATTTTATATTTTCTTGTTATATTTGTGAATCAGATAGCTAAAATAGCTTCAGGGACCCTACAGAAAAGTAGATGAAGCAGGTTAGCTAAGAGTTAATAGAGAGGGATAGGAATCTGTCCAAAAGAGAGTATATGTTATACATGATAAAACAAACAAACAGTAATGCAGTCCCATACTCCACCCCCAGACCAGAAAAAACAAACACTTGTATACACCAATTAAATTTATCTCTAATGTTATTTTCTGATCACAATCCTAGAGGTATAATGCAAATCAGGCACAACTTCATTTTTTTTTTACTAGTTCTCATGTGGTTTCAAGGGCTTCCTTTGTGGGACAGCATATTTAAAAGCAGAGACATTACTTTGCCAACAAAGGTCTGTCTAGTCAAGGCTATGGTTTTTCCAGTGGTCATGTATGGATGTGAGAGTTGGACTGTGAAGAAAGCTGAGCGCCAAAGAATTGATGCTTTTGAACTGTGGTGTTGGATAAGACTCTTGAGAGTCTCTTGGACTGCAAGGAGATCCAATCTGTCCATTCTGAAAGAGATCAGCCCTAGGATTTCTTTGGAGGGAATGATGCTAAAGCTGAAACTTCAGTACTTTGGCCACCTCATGCAAAGAGTTGACTCATTGGAAAAGACTCTGATGCTGGGAGGGATTGAGGGCAGGAGAAGAAAGGGACAACAGAGGATGAGATGGCTGGATGGCATCAGTGACTCAATGGACATGAGTCTGGGTGAACTGCAGGAGTTGGTGATGGACAGGGAGGCCTGGCGTGCTGTGATTCATGGGGTCGCAAAGAGTAGGACACAACTGAGCAACTAAACTGACTGATGTGGTTTCAAATGTTTACATTTATATGGCTGATCTACATGCACATTTTTACAATATATTATGTGATATATAAATATATTATCATCTTCTTAGTTGCCTTAATTTAGTTTATTAAGGTTCCCATTTCTTTCCCAGTGATTTTGAGAGGCCACATTTGTCACTCAGCATCATCCAGGTGGTCCTAGTGATGCAGGAGTCATAGGAGACACAGGTTCAATCCCTGGGTCAGGAAGAGGACATGACAAGCCACTCCAGTATTTTTGCCTGGAGAATCCCATGGACAGAGGAGCCTGGTGGGCTACAGTCCGTGGGGATCACAAGAATCAGACATGATTGAGCAACTTAACACTTTCACTTTCCCTTCACTTAACTTTCAATTCAGGTCCAACAGTAGTATAAAAAATTCATGCACCAAAACCAAACTGTTTTAATTAAAACAACTTTATCATATATTTTAATATATGACAGAGCTATCTCCACTTCCCTAATTTACCTCCATTATCAATATTTTTGTCTTTCCTATTCATTTATTTTTCCAGATAAAAATCAACACTATAAAAAACTTTTGGCATTTTTAGTTGGATGATATTAAATTTCTCTACGAAAAGGGAGAACTTACATTGTTTTGAAGTTGAGTGTGAAATAATGAGAAATAATAGAAACTGGGAAATACTGACACAAAGCCAGTTTACACCTACTCCCAGGACCTACTACTCTGCAGGCCTTTGACCGGGTGCTCACAAGAATGTCAGGTACAAAGTGGCCTCTGTTGGGATGCAGGCCCGGAGAAGGATACTGCCACTGTTGCAGTACACTTTTGCTTAGAAACTTCCATCCAAAGAAAATAAGCCTTAAGCTCCTGGAGGAAAATTAATGAACTCTCAGTATGTGGAGGAACACGCTTGACAGTGGGAAAATGGTAAAAGAAAACCAAAATTTAAAAAAATTAAAAAAAAAAAAACAAGAAAACCACCATCCCTGTGGCTAAATTGTGACAAGCATCCTACATCAATGCTATTTTAAGCCTCCAACCTTTGAAGGACTAAAAGGAAATTCTCTACATAAACTTTTTGAAGATACAAGACAGAGTTTGACTACCATGGGAAAGAGGCAAGATCTGTGAAAGCTGAATCTTTGCAAACCAGAGACACAGAGCCTGCCTAGTAGTGAGGCTGAACAAGAAAATAGAGAACATAGCTTGTTACCAGCATCAAGCCAGGAAACACCAGGAAAACAAAAATAGCAGACTGCAATGGAGAAGGGGCAAGAGGATGAAGAGAGACTTTCCACTGAAGTGCAGGTGCAAAGTATAATTGAAAAACTGAATGCAAGCAGAAACACCAAGAAAAACCCTTCATCACCCTAGCTGCAAGAGAAATGTAAAGCCATTTGTGCACTAAATTTAACTATAAACACTACAAAATACAAATGTGTTTTAACCCATCACTAGGTTAATAAGTCAAATCCTTACACTAGCAGCCTAGTATAAGAGAAGATGTGACATTTCCAGGCAAGAATCAACAATTATCACACACACATAACCACCATCAACAATGACAGGACCAGATTTGTAGTGGACCTAGATGTTTGAGCTATTAGCTAGGAAATTTAAAATAACTATGATTTACATGTTAAAGGGTCTAAAGGAAAAGGTAGACGCATTGCATGAACAAATGGGGAATTTCAGCAGAGATGGAGACTATAATACAAACTCAAATTTTTCAAGCCATTTCAACTAACTTAGGTTTAAGGATTTAACTATTAGCACTGGGCCTTGTACTTTAGTCATGAAATTAAGCCTGGCTTTGTTATTAAGTGGTTATCAATCATTTGTAACATGGTCTTAGATTGAACTTCACATTGAAACATCAACAATATCAATATAATTAAAAATAAATAAAACCTCAGTCTCTTTCTTTCTGGGTCGTAACAACAAACAATAATTCAAAATTCCTGTGAGAGAAAAATATATGCATTTAAAATCTGTCCCACACAAATGCAAAATATTAGCTTTTTTGAGGTAGATATTAAAAGAATGCCATCAGCCCATTAATCACAAAATAACAATCTCCTTCAGCTTCTTGCAGAGTTTGCATCAACCAACACTATTAGATGTATGATATTATTTAATCCTATATAGTGCACAATTAATCTCTAAGATCAATCAGTTTTTCTCATTGACCATATTAAGCTATTAGATAAAAATATGTGAGTATGAATAGACTTGTTTCTAGCATATCCTTAACTAAAGTTGAAATTTCTTATTGTTAGGAATCCTGGAATAGTTTAACTTAGCCATCTGAATGTTTTGGTAGTAAATATTGTCATCTAGGGTAAACAATTAAAATGAAAAGAATATTTTCAGCTCATCCAGATTCACAGAGGTTGGTTAAGAAATAATCTTCCCTTCAAATTCATAGCATTCTGATGATACTTTCTTGTAAAAATGAGGCAGTAACCACACATTAGAAAAAAAAAAAAAAAACTACTGTATGCTTCCCACCTACAAGTCACAGGAAAGGAAGTTTGTTCTGCCACTCTCATTATCATTGTACTGAAGTGTATATGGCATTAAAAAAAGGAATAAATATAATACAACTCAAAATTTTCAAAAAGAAGTAAATCATATTTATTCAAAAAGGCATAACTATATTTATACACAAAATATAAGTATAAAAAGCTAACAGAATAAGTTTAATAAGGTTGCTAATTTTAACATTTTTATAAAAACAAATTGTACTGCTATAGCAATGAATAAAAGGAAATTGAAATAGACATATTAGGTATAGCCACATCATAAAATTAAATGCTTAGCATAAATTTTAAAAGATGAATGAAATATGCATTGGAATTTTTTCAAAAATTAATGAGAAAAATTAAAGATGAACTAAAAAGAGTGGAGTGGACATGCAGCAGAAGTTTCAATATTGTGATATTAAATTCTCCAAATATTCATTGTAATTCTGATCAAAACCTTGCAGGTTTTTTGGTTTAAAAAAATAGCAAGCTGGCTCTACAATTTAGATGAAATATAAAGATTCTAGTGTAGCCCAAAGAACAAAATTGGAGGACTTCTACAAGTCCTGATTTTAGACTTATTATAAAGCTATAGTAATTAAGACAGTGTCATATTGGCATAAAGAAAAATATATAGAAAAGAAAAAATAGTGCAGAGAATATATAAATAGATCCACACACATATGTTCAACAGATTTGGAAAAAGTGCCAAGACAATTTAATGAGGAAAGAATAATGTTTTTCAGCAATGGTGATAGAATAATTGGATAAAGCCAGTGCAATTTTCTTGCATTGCTCTTAGAAACATAAAATAGTATAATCGTTTCTACCCCTAGGTGTTTGCATAAGATAAATGAATACATATGTCCACACAAGGTCTCACACTTGAATGTTTATAGCAAATTTGGGCATTACATAACACAAACATAACACAAAACTGGAAGCGAATAAATTAACAATGCGGTACCGCCTAACCTTAAAGAAACAAGCAAATGTGACATGAAATGAATCTTAAGCCAGTAACATCAGATGAATGATGCCTGTCCAAGAAGCCTCCAAAATACTAAATGTTGTTTTATTTCATTTTTTAAAAATTCTATAAATTATAAACTAATACACTGGGACAGAGAACCTAGTGGCCACTTGGGATGGAGAAGTGTAGGTTCCCCACAATGGAAATAGCGTAGGGAAATCACTTTGAGCATATTATAGGCCAAATACCCTGTGGACGTGAGATTAGTTGGTGAATCTTCTGTGGGAACATGTGTCTCACTCTTATTTGGAAAGAGGGTAAGAGAAATTTCAGCATCAAATGAATTTTCATTCTGAACACAAATGAAAAATATGTGAAATTTTCATGTTTATTTTCTCTTTTCTTCTCTCTCAGATATTCACCACCTCCTTTCCTATACCTTTATTTTTTCCTTTTAAGGTTAGTTATATTGCATTTGTGATGTACATTGACCTCTTTGCCTCAATTATTATGGATTAAGTCATACCTTTACACCAGGATCAGTTTATTCTTCCAGATATGTTCACCTGCCACTCTGACAAGTTTTAGTCAATTGCATTATTTCTAGGCCAAAACAATCCTTCCATTGGCTTGAGTGACCTCAGGACTTGAAAATCCCCAGCTGCTTTCTCTGTTGCCACACCGCCATAGAACGAGAAGCCCTCGTACACAGAGCCAGCTGACAAGAGAGAATACTCTGCTCTCTCCCTGACCAAACTGCCTGCACAGAAGCTCTGGCTTCTTCGGTGGTAGTGGAAGGGCTGTGCAACAGAACACAGAAGTGCCATGGAGGTTGTAGCTCTTGGGGTGACTCTGAATAAGTGAGAAGGGAATCTAGGGCCATCCAGAAACTCAGTGATGCCATAATCCAACTCTGGAGACCTGGTACTTGACTGCAAAAGCACATGTGTTTATTGGGAAGCTCTAGCCAACTGGTTAACACACCACATTATATTTGATCATCCCTTTTCTTGCAATTTCTCAGTACATTTTCCTTGGGATTGCATCCTTCCCATAAAGTATTATCATCCAAGCCTTGGCTTCAGGGCCTTTGTTTTCAGGGAGCCCAGTTTAAGTCATTCATTCATGCCACTTTTCTATAACCTCTCCTCTAAATGTCAACAGGATTAATAGGTAATGGTGTTATATTACAATGGAGATTTTCTGCTTTAGAAATTAATCTACATAGTGATAGAACAGCAGCCCTTTTTGTTACACTAGTCACTTGTGTTAGGTAAGTAAGCTAGCGTAAGTTATGAATAAAATGTTAGACACATGGAGAGATATTCCATGCTCCTGGGTTGGAAAAATCAACATTGTAAAAATGACTATACTACCAAATGTAATCTAAAGACTCAGTACAATCCCTATGAAATTACCAATGTTATTTTTCACAGAACTAGGACAAAACAAAAAACAACTCATAATTCATATGAATAAAATGTTAGAAAATAAGATAACAATGAAAAAAGTCCTTGCACTTGGTAAACAATTATTTGGGGAAAAAATGCATGAAAAATGAATGCCCAAAAAGTTGATCCCCAATTATTTGGGGTTATCTTTTTTTGCTATTTGTTACATGTTTCCCAGTAATTTAACATTATCATTAACCATAGATTACCATATAGTCAAATATAATATATTTTATTACATAATGTACTATTTTCAGATTAAGCAGATTGTACTGGACAAATTTGAGTTAAGGTCTTAATTAATGATTTTTATTATACTGTCTTTTTTAAGTTTCTTAGAGCATTAAGAAAATGTGCTGACCTAGACAGAGGCAGATGACATAGGATCAGTGGCAGCTCTCTGACGTTAAGTCATTTATCAAATGCTGACAAATCACTGTTAATTTGTATTGATTCACTAGCTGGGCTTAGTGAACTGAAAAGACAAATCCAAATATACACTGAACAGAAATGGGAAACTTGACTGCTTTCATCAAACTCAAGTCAAGCTGAAATTTTTCTTATTTTTGTTCATTTAGATTTTAGATTTTTATATTAAATTGAACAAAACACTTGGTATAATTGCTCTAGATACAAGGAAGATTTTGCTCTTAAGAACCAAAACTTTATCAAGAGTTTCATGAAATTGTAGAGGGCTTCAGATTTGCATTTTGAAATGGAATATTTCTACCACGGTCAGAGTTTAATTGCTTGTGAATACAAAATTTCACTTGCTTCAGCATAATTTCAAAATATGCTTCTTAAAATCTTGTTGCTTTTTAAAACTCATAGTATTAAGTGATGTATTTGATATATTACATGATATATTGAAAAAGCTCACACACTTTGACCAATAATCTAGTATTTCATATGCCGCATAAGAATATACCTTTATTTTCTACATTTGATCATGTGATACAAGCAGATATATATTCTTGAATTCAATAGCCACTCCATACATTTATAAGAGAGATCCTTTCCACATTTAAGATGGGACCTAAGCTTATAAATTAGCTTTATTTCTTAAAAATAAAATTTAAAAATATATATCTTTCCTATAATTTACCAAAACTTGTCCCTTTTCATCTTTACTAAGAAAAATATCAAAATAGTTATATACCATAATGTACAATACTTGTAGGTATAGTTATTCTCTTCTGTTTATGGAATTCTCTGGAGATATATCTGAAGATGGACTTTATATCTCAGAGGCATTAAAATTTTTAGTGCAAATTAATTTTCTGACAGTGATATAACAGCTGTATAATTTGACTCTCTATTTCCTATTTAATAAATATAGTCCCTTAGCACTCTTCTGTTTAAAATATCAGGCTTCCCTGATAGCTCAGATGGTAAAGAATCCACCTAAAATGCAGGAGACCAGGGTTGGATTCCTGGATCAGTCTGGAAGATCTGCTAGAGAAGGGATAGGCTACCCACTCCAGAATTCTTGGGCTTCCTTTATGGCTCAGCTAATAAAGAATCCACCTGTAATGCGGGAGACCTAGGTTCAGTCCCTGGTTTGGGAAGATCTCCTGAAGAAGGGAAAAGCTATCCACTCGAGTATTCTGGCCTGGAGAATTCCATGGACTGTATAGTCCATGGGGTCACAAAGAGTCAGACACGACTGAGTGACTTTCACTATCCTTTCCTGGCACTCTTCATTTAGGTCAGCAAGCATACTGTCAAAAATCTAAAAATAGTGTAATTTAAAACACTAGATCAATAAAATTGATTTCACAGGGATTTATTTATTTATTTATTTCACAGGGATTTATTGTGTATGTAAGAAAAGCTTGAGAACTGGGAGCTTTCAAATCCAAAAGTGATATGATATTCTGTGGCATGATGTTACAGGATGGCTTATAAATGGAAAGGTTAGTTGCTTAACCTTTACAATGATTGATTATTAGAATGGGGTTTTCCAGACAGCAGGAGATTGGTTAAAAGTAATGATTGCATACCATTTTAGGAAGATGATTTAAGATTATGATGATAATAAATATTTCTAAGAAATAAGCTATTTCACCTACATTATGAAATAAGTTACATTTGCTTATGTGGGTTAAATAGTTTTCTCAGCATGAGGGATTCTCAAGCTTGATCTCCATTTTGTGTTATTTTAACTATATCAAAAAGATGCTTGTTAAAACAGTAGCTTTGACAACTGAAAATGAGATGTCTTTAATTTGTTAACACTCTTTAAGGTATTAATTCAGAATAGAAATTCTTTTAAAAGACACAATATACTAACTTGTGCATTTTGAAAGTCAAAATATTTCAGCTGGTCTTAATCCTCCTACAATTGTATGCAGAGATGTTGTTTGCTTTAAAGGCCCCCCAAATAAGGTGGTGTTTCCTTTTCAAATATTCACATAAACACAGTTCAGGTAGAACTCAATATGGCCTGACTCCTCTTGGCAGGACATGTGCTCTCCATAGGCACCCCTGGTCAGTTTTTCACATTGTCCTCACTTGCAGAGACTCTTAGAGGTGTGTCCAGTATTGACTATCCTTTTACAAAGAGTAAAAATGGCTGTTATTCTCTCAAGTTACTTGTATGTTTCAAATATTTACAGAAATATTTATAGAAAGTGTCCACTTGTGAAATGAAATTTTTACAACAGAGATCTCTTTCTATGGTTTTAATGTCATTAAGAAGTTTAAATTATGTATTATTAACCTTTTCACATGTTTTTAAACTCATATTTTCCTTGAAAATAGAAATTTTCTCAGAAAAGGATACTATGTATAGAATTAAGAAAAAATGTATTATCGTGGAGGGTGGGTCCTTTTAGGACAATTATCTGTCACACAGGATTTGGGCTTGGGATAAGGAACAGGATTTTTTGGGGGGAAAAGGAAAAAAGAAATTGCAAGATCAACTTAGCAGCCTGAAGATCCCCTAGTTTCTCTACCAACTCATGGAAAGGGGTGCCAGGGTCAGGCCATCTTTGGACTTGGTGTGGGTTTCAACATTGTGAGCACCCTCAATATGGTAATCGAAAAAGTGCTAATATATGAGCTGCTTGACATTGGGCAATATTGATTTAGGTGGCAGCTGTTTACAGGAATTGCTGGAAAAGCCAGCTGCTCTGTACCTGGAGACTATAGAGCAGACAGGCTATTGGAGCCTGTATGTGATTACAAACATCTCTGCCAAGTTGAAGAAGTCAAGAGTGTTGTGGGAAACTAAGCTTCAATACCACCCCTGCTGTTGGGAGAAAAGAAGCTGAACCATCCCTGTGAACTTGTGGTCTGGGCCACCTTGGATTCTTGGGTAAGGTCATTTTTTCAGAAAAGCTTGTTCCTCCCAAAGCATATTTTATTTTACTTGGTAAAAACAGACATTTTAAAAAGCTAAACAGACAAAACTAAGTTCTAGAGAGTTTTATTGTGCATATTTTAATTGATTTATTTTGATCTTTCCAAATAGCTCATTATTCAAAATAAGTTTTTTTTTAAAAGAGTATATTTTGAAGTATGATTAGCTTAGCTAGTTATCTTAGAAATAAAGAGAAATAATACAGTTTATGGGAGTTGTTAATTTTGTGATTAAATGATACCATTTTACAAAAAAAATTTTAAGTTTGTTAAAGAAAAATGTAGAAAGATATTCAGAAAATTTTTCAATGATTTTTGCGTTTAGATTAAAATATCCCAAAGACATGGAACAACTGACTTGTTCAAAATTGGGAAAGGAATACAACAAGGCTATATATTGTCACTCTGCTTATTTAACTTCTATGCAGAGTAGATCATGTGAAGTGCTGAGCTGGTTGAATCACAAGCTAGAATAAAGATTGCTCGGAGAAATATCAACAACCTCAGATGCAGAGGATACCACAATAATGGCAGAAGTGAAGAGGAATTAAAGAGCCTCCCAATGAGGATGAAGGAGGAAAGTGAAAAATCTGGCTTAAAACTCAACCTTCAAAAACTAAGATCATCCCATCCAGCCCCATTACTTCATGGCATATAAAAGGGGAAAAAGTGGAAGCAGTAACAGATTTTATTTTCTTGGGTTTTAAATCACTGTGAATGGTGACTGCAGCCATGAAATTAAAAGACACTTGTTCTGTGCAAGGGAAGCTATAAGAAACCTTGACAGTGTATTGAAAAGCAGAGACAGCACTTTGTAGAAAAAGGTCTGTATAGTCAAAGTTACGATGTTTCCAGTTGTCATATACAGATGTGAGAATTGGACCATAAAGAAGATTAGTGCTGGAGAACTGATGCTTTTGAATTGCAGTGCTGGCAAAGAATCTTGAGAGTCCTTTTGGACAGCAAGGAGATCAAGCCATTCAATCCTAAAGGAATTCTACCCTGAATATTCATCAGAAGAACTGATACTGAAGCTCCAATACTTTTGCCACCCAATGGAAAGAGCCAACTCACTGGAAAATACCCTGATACTGGGAAAGAGTGAAAGCAGGAGGAGAAGGGGGCAGCAGAGGATGAGATGGTTAGATAGCATCATTGACAACTCAGTGGATATATATTTGAGCAAGCTTTGGGAGATGGTAGAAGACAGAGGAACCTAGTGTGCTGAAGTCCATGAGATTGCAAAGACTCAATTTAACAAGTAAACAGCAACAATTCCAGAAATATTAATATTTTCACTAATTACTGGTATTTAAGATATAAAGAAGAAATAGCTGAGGCATCATCAGATTAAAATACCACTCTTATCAAATCAGGATTTATGTTTTCACCACATTCCACTCAAAAAAGAAAATGTAAACACATAGAGTCATCTGTTACCCTGGTACATGTTCTCAAGGTCATTAGGGTCATTGTACTCTTTTACGTCTACAAAATTATCCTTTAAATCTATGGCAAAATTCTGCATCATCTTCATACTTCAATTCTTTACATTTTTAATAGATAAAGGAAGAAAATAGTCATCTTTGAATTCCAGTGTTCAAATATTTATTAATATCTTTGAAACAAGATAGAGAAAAATTCAGTACTTTAGTAACTTAGCTTATGGTTTCATTTTGCAACTAACTCTTATCTTGGTTTATAGGCAGTTTTTAATAAACAATTTATGTGACATTAAAATGAAGACAGAGAATAAATGATTGCAGTGTAATTTTATAGTTCATTTTTTAGGGAATTTTACCTAAGTGTTTTAATTTGATGAATCAAACATTTGAATTATAAATTCACCTACTGATAAAAGAGATATTCTCTTTGAAATAGGTTTTGTTTTTAAAATCTCTTGCCTAAAGCTGTATACCATCTCCTACAAAACAACAGCTGTTTTACTCATGAGCATCTAAATAAAATCCATGAGAAATGAAAGAGCCCTGACATTTGGGCAGAGTTCAGGCCAAATATATTTACATGAAAGGACTCTTACTCTCTGTTCCTCTAGACACCAACCCTGCAGAAGCACAATTTAGTCAGATTCCCTTAAATAGAACATTCCTGTTTGTAGAATATAAAAGCCTATGTGTGGTCGGAACATTTCCATGAACTGAAGCCACACGTCCTGCAACCTGCTGCTTCAATAACTGCCAATATTTTCCACTGCGCAGAAAGTTCCAGGTGCAGATATGTTACACTGCTAATTCTGTATCAACCAGATTGAAAAAAATATCCAAAACTCTTCCAATTACCTTGCGTATATGACCCGGCAATAGCATTTCTTCTCTGAATGTCCAAGTTCACCTCAAGAGAATACATACATATATATATATATATATATATATATAATGCTATGCTATGCTAAGTCACTTCAGTCGTGTCCGACTCTGTGTGACCCCACAGACGGGAGCCCACCAGGCTTCCCCGTCCCTGGGATTCTCTAGGCGAGAACACTGGAGCGGGTTGCCATTTCCTTCTCCAATGCATGAAAGTGAAAAGAGAAAGTGAAGTCGCTCAGTCATGTCCGACTCTTAGTGACCCCATGGACTGCAGCCTACCAGGCTCCTCTGTCCGTGGGATTTTCCAGGCAAAAGTACTGGAGTGGGGTGCCATCGCCTTCTCCGAGATATATAATTTCTATCTCATGTAAACATATAAAATTCTTTATTAGCTAATAAAGGAAATCCAAGACTAGAAACTTAGTCTATTACAGAATGTTTAACAAGTCAGACATTCTACTTCTTAACTGTTAGGAAAAACTTTTCAGTATCTTCTGTGGAATTAAAAACACTCATATTTTCTGGGCAGCTGTTATTAAATTTTCTGTTGTAGTAGTCAAAACCCACCAAAGAGTAGAAAAAATAATGACACATCTAATTGCTGGAAGCCTCATCTATAGGCTGAAGATCAGATACCCAAAATACTCTCCGTAGTGGATTTTAAGCCCAGTGTTGGAACTAAAGATCCACAATCTGAGTTGTTACAGCTAAGTACTAAAAAATTTGCAAACACTTTCATTTATTTAATAAATTTACTGTAAAAAGATTATCATACAGGTATAATTACCTAATGCATTCAAAATAATGTTCAAAGAGGCTAAGTTGCTCTTCTCAGATCACAAAGCCTACTAGCAATAAGGAGGATAAAGAACCTAAAATTATAACTCAAAGTCCTTTTCCCTGCTTTTTTCCCACTTTCAGCTCTTTTGGATATTTTCCAGGTGAGATCCAAAAGTCAATTTCTTTAAATTTACTGACATATTTCATCTCTGCTAGAATCGAAAGGAAATAATTCTATTTTCTATAAGCTTTTTTCTTGAATTCAGACGTTTGACATTTCTGTTAATTCCCACTTGATGCCTTCTAAAGTCACAGATTTATAAACTCTACCCAGTCTACTCCTAAGGACGTGGCCTGTGACTGGTGCAAAACATCTATATTAGGATGATTCACTAGGCTTCTCAGGGGCTACTCTCTAGTGTACTGCTTCTTTGATCCATATTGCTTATTTATGTCTTTGCTGCTAAGTCGCTTCAGTCGTGTCCGACTCTGTGCGACCCCAGAGACGGAAGCTCACCAGGCTCCCCCGTCCCTGGGATTCTCCAGGCAAGAACACTGGAGTGGGTTGCCATTTCCTTCTCCAATGCATGAAAGTGAAAAGTGAAAGAGAAGTCGCTCAGTCGTGTCCAACTCTTAGCGACCCCATGGACTGGAGCCTACCAGGATCCTCCGTCCATGGGATTTTCCAGGCAAAAGTACTGGGGTGGGGTGCCATTGCCTTCCCCGATTTATGTCTTTCAGATCAGATCAGATCAGTCGCTCAGTCGTGTCTGACTCTTTGCGACCCCATGAACCGCAGCAGGCCAGGCCTCCCTGTCCATCACCAGCTCCCGGAGGTCACTCAGACTCGCATCCATCGAGTCAGTGATGCCATCCAGCCATCTCATCCTCTGTTGTCCCCTTCTCCTCCTGCCCTCAATCCCTCCCAGCATCAGAGTCTTCTCCAATGAGTCAACTCTTCGCATGAGGTGGCCAAAATACTGGAGTTTCAGCTTTAGCATCATTCCTTCCAAAGAAATTCC